>JBCJKH010057646.1:0-13554 GCA_039877255.1 Loriculus beryllinus
GAAGAGCTAAACACTAGTACATTGCCTGTTGTTTTCCTCCTTATCATGTCAGCATCTTTTTGAAGGCATATGAATAAACATGACATGCAAATTAGGGTTTATAAATAAATAAATAGAAGTACTTGCATTACTGCAGATGCGAATGTTGAGGTGAAGTTACAATCATTTAAAGTAGTTTTAGAATCATCTCTCTTTACCTTGATAAAAATAACTAATTTCTGGGAGCAGTGACTGTCATGCAAGCTACTCAAGTATTTTAGATAACATTTTTACTTTGCCATGCTATTCTATTTGCTATATTGAAGGTGGCTAATCTGTGCAAATGCAACAGAGAAACAATTTTCTTGCTGGTAATCCTGTTGTTCAGAAGGCCAGCCCTTGTATGACATCTTCGTAACTATGTACAGTGTCTGGATTAAACAGTGACTCCATTAGCAGCAGAAGTAGACACGAGGTGTATGTTATGTGGGAGATGAATTTAACTCGCATGAGCTTCTTACTCCTTGAGGTGGAGCTGTGAAACAAGGCAGAAAATGTAATTGTACAAATAAAAATCTGGACATCAGTTTCATATACTACTGAAGGAAGAAGAACGAGTGGGGTAATAATACTCTGATATCAGTATTAGAGACCTATCCAGGTCTATGTCTTTAATAACGTTGAATGTCTGCTGTATAGAAAAACATTTATGACTCCTGCTGTAATGTAGATTGTCCTTTATAAAAAAACTGGATACAATAGGCAAAAGCTTGAAGTGATCTGCTTGAAAATGTCATTTGAAGATCACCCCTGCAGAAATAATACAACAGCAGTGTCTTTGGAAGACGAAATCAAACCAAACTGATAGCCTGGGGGAAGCAGAAGCTTTAAAATAAGATCATACGATCTTCAGATAGAATCAACAGTGTAATAACTTTTACAGAAACACAGGCAAATTCATAGCTACTGACTCACTGATATTTTACTTCACAGTAAATTATTCCTAACTGAAAATTGTTAAAAAGCTAGCAGTCATGCAGGCAAGAGAGTGTTAGATGCTTCCATTAGGATGCTTTCCAGCAACAGTTTACAAAGAACATGAGTATTTTTTTTTACCTTCTGGATGCCTTTTGGCAGATACACCTAGCTTTGAAGGACATTTCACATTTTTTCCCTTTGCCATAGTGGTGCCAATGACATCGGTTTAGTTGTACAAGACCTCGGGGCAGGGGGTGTGGTGGGGGGGTGGGTAGGTACAAACACAGATGGCAGTAATTTTTGGCTGGGGAAGTTCCTGTAACCTGACAGCATAACGAACAACAGGTGTCAGGTCTTATTGCAGTTAACGGGCCTCAAGTTTTCCTGTCACAAGCTTGAACATAAATAATGCTCTTTGCGGTGCAGCTTCCACCATGACAAGGCAGAAAAACCTTTCAGGACTGTCAAAAATCTGGGCTACGGATGTGGTTTATTTTTGTTGCTCCCACCTGCCCTGATGGAGACGGATAGGTAAGTGGGAGCATATCAGAATAATGAAGCATGCAGAAAGAATTAGTAGGCTGGGGAAAAACACTAACAGAAGGCAAAGGCAGCCTTCCAGTACAACTCGTGTCACACTGTATATAGACTGTTTTGTTTATAGCAAATGCAGCTTTCAAGACAAGGAGCAGCTGAAAATGTGACTATAAGCATCAAGCCAGTGGTAGCAAATCAAGTATTACTATACAGAGATATGCAGGTTTCTGGGTCTTCCAATATTCTAGCCAACCAAGAACGCCACTAGCATCTGAAAACAGAGGTAAGGCGTGAAGGGCACAATAAAACACACATGCAAGAGCAGTTTCTTGCAACAAAGAGCAAGTGACAGAGACAAACATACAGGTGACCAGTTTGTCAGTGACCTAGCAAAGAGGATTGAGACAAGGTGACCATGATAAGGCAATAAAATCATTCCAGACAATGTACCAAGAGACGTGCAGCCTGCAAACTATTTACAAAGTAAAAATACAATCCTATGAAGAGCTGAATAAAGCAACTGTAAACCTTGTATTCATAACTGAAAAAAAAAAGTCATTGTATCCCAGTAAAAGCAATGTGAGAAAATATGAGTATGTCCTTTATGAAAGTGGTTAATGTAAAAGACAGAAGCCTACTGACATGAAACGGCTATTCTTCAGTCTGAATTTTATGCAACTGGTATCTACAAAATGCCATTATATTTAACTATGAAGAAAAGGACAATTAATAAAGAGTTTGGAAGTAGAAGGGGCAAAGTAACACAGCTTCCTGTAATTTTTTAGGCTTCAAATAACTACTTGAACCATAAAGAACTCTGAAAATTTTACTTTCAGCACATTGCCAGAAGTAAGCTTAATTTTACTACTGTATTGCTGGGCATTGGCTGGCACTTAATGACAGAGACAAGAGATTTAAAGCTGAGACATAAATACAGTGAGTGGCAGTGAGGTTATATATAATGGAAGTGTAAGTCATGTTCCTCTGTAGCCATAATTCTGAAAGAATAAACACTAAACTGTTGTCTTTAGGGGCCGATTTGAATTATTCTTATGGCCTGGTTACGAGGAGAGTTTACTTATTAAAATGCTTGAGTCTTGGCAAAAATGATGCAAGAAAAATAAAAGCCAAAGCATGAAAGTATCTTGAAAGCAATCTTGAAATGAAGAACATCACCTGGAATAAAATCATGAGTGAATTGTAAAATGGTCTAAAAACCTCTACTGACTTTACATCCAACTAATATAACTGGTTTGGTTTTCTGTTGTAGAGAGAGAATGAACAAAACTGAGATAGGCTAGCTTGTCATTGCCATATTTTGAACACGAACTTTTGTTGCTCTTGAATTCCTGAGGCTCACAACTGTTAGGTGGCCCAAGTGCAATTTTTGTGTTGAAGTAAAGCCATACACCTGCAAGCTGGCACAGATCCTGCTGGATTCTAGATGATGCCAGCGAGTGTCCCACAGGGCTATCCAAGCACCTTCTCCATGGCTGACCCCAGTCCAGACAACTGTTACTTTCACAGAGTCTTAGAATTGTTTGGAAAAGACCTTAGGATCATCTAGTTCCAACTTCCCCGCCATGGGCAGGGACACAAAACAGGAAGTTGTCCAAAGGTAGGAAACAAGAATTACTTCCAAGAGCTTGCATTAACTCTTTGCAACTTGGTTCCTCATTGAAAGGAAGGTCAGATGGCAAGTGACCTCCCTGCCAGCATCTCTGCAATGCTGATGCCTATGCAGCAGTAAGGCTGGCTGCCCCAAATACTTCTCCACCCCACAACCAGGGCTGCTTTGGTGGGAAGACACCAGTAGAGCTTTCCCACTTATCAAGCCCTGTATTACCTTAATACGACCTGAGTTTGCAAATAGTTTACTGTTTATTAAAAGTAAATAAAAACCAGCCCTCCACAAAGCAAACAGTTCTCTTGCTTATCCTCAGTCACAGCTGAGCGGCTGTGAAGAAGCATTTCTGCTAATGCAGTACCAGTCACAGCAGAGGAACACAGCTTTTCACAGGTGGCTCTCATTTTCTGGGTTGCTGACTTGCGACCTCAGTCTTTGATTTGCAGAGGCACTGAGTACTTGCAGCTGCAGCTGAAGTTAATAGTAGCTTGGCTTTGAACATGGAAGAGCACTGTGAAGCAAGTCTTCCGAAAAAGCAGTTTTCAGCACTTTCAGACTGAGCAGCCAAAATTAGTAGTAAGTATAGGGTGGTTTTTTTTGGTTTTTCATCCTTTCTCTCTGGGCCTTAGTTTTATGTTAAAAATGACATGATTCTTGCTATAGGTATATTGTGGAAACAAATTTATTGATGTATGTAAAGTATGTACACGTTGTAATAATGAACATATAAAGAGTCATAGAAGAAATTTATTGTCTTCAGTGTGAACTTACATTGAGCTCACTAAAAGAATTCATGGAAGTAGAATACACTAGAGATGTGTGCTGAATTAAGTAGGACAGGATAAAGAGTAGCTATCGCTTTCCCTTCCCTCTGTCTTTTTCTGAAAATCACATGACATGGTTTAAATTTATACTAGGAACTGTAAGGTCAGATACAGTCTCTCCATGTTGTATTAACTCACTTGACTTGAATTACTGCTAGCTTATTGTGGTGTAAATGAGAAGTAAAAGATCTTGAAGGAATGAAGTCCTTCAGCCCAGTGCAAAGAGAAGGTGTATAATGTCACGGGCCATAATGTGGTTTGTAAGTGCATGCAGCATATTATGAACAATTAGTTCTCATGCAAGAGGCCTCCATTAGTGCCAGGTGAACACCACAGTCAAAGCCTTAGTTTCAGAAATTATGGGTAGCTTTTAAATAACAGTACTGTAAGTACTTAAAACTTAGTGGTTATCCTTAGCTTCTGTGGTTACTGTTGTTTTTGCTTTACTATCAGGACAGTGTAAGGGCAGAGATGCATCAAAGAATTGTTGATGTGGCAGTCTAATAATAAGGCCACCTCCTGTGATAGGAGAAGAAAACAACTGTGTGCCTGAACTGCTGGGTTTCTTTTATTTGTGAAAATGTTAGAGGGGAAAGAGTCACCTGGCGAAGGATAAGGAATCCTTGAAGTTTTGTGCTCTCTTTCTTTTACATAGTTGTGGCTGATGTAAGAAATACTGATTCTGGATAGTATCCACCTACCTAATTGCTGTCAGTCTGTTTATGACTGTTTGTGCTTAGGATTTTATGGCATTTTTGCATTGCAGTTAGTCTAAAAGTTGGAAGGTGAGTTTTGATGAATCTGCTTGTATTGATTTTAAGATTTCCTCTGGCTGTTGAAAATTACCATCTTCATTATAGTCCGAACAATGAGCAAATGTCTGTGGTTCAGCTTCTCCATTTCTTAACCTGTATTAGACCGAAGTGCTGATGAGAGTGGGTTTCTGGCAAGAAGCCAGACTGTAAACAGGAAGAGCTGAATTGCAAGCTTACGTCTTTCTCCCTCAGGTCTTTGCTAAGAGTCAGCTAGGGGCAGAGCAGCCATGCTTGGTGCTCATACTAGTTACCCAAGTGTCAGACTCCAATGCTAACTTTTACAGGTTTTTGCTCAGTCTCCCTTTTCTGCTTCCGAAGTTTTATTACCGCTGTGTTACCAGCCTGCAGATTGATGCAGTGACTTTATATCTCCATACGTTTTTAATATAAAAGTCATTGTGGGTTTAATGCTCCTGCTGAGTGCCGATAAAATATGATGTCTGGAGAATACTTTCTAAAGCTGAACATTTTTTCATGCTACCTGCTAAACGATTCAAATATTGAATATCAGCAGGATTTTGCAGTCTGGGAAGTCAAACTCAATATCATCTAGTACATAACAGCTAAAATAAAAAGGTCTGAAAGCACACACAGACGCAGTTGAGCCAGTGAGAGAAATTATTTCTGACATTGGCAGTATGTCCCTGAAAAGATAATCAGCTCTTTTAATTAACAGTAAACTGAGTATACTTAGCAGTTTTCTGCAGAGGCCACTGTAAACACTGGATAACAGCTCTGAGTCTTTCTACCACCCAGTGTTTCAAGAAAAGGGTTTTGTTTCCCCGGATTTCAGCTTTGAAATGATTCCAAGTGTCACCCCATGCAGCAGGACAACAATACCTGAGAACTGGGACAGCAATCACAAGAAAGATTGCATGCTTTCAGTAAAGTGCAAATGAAGGAGAATCTACAGATGGGAGAATAAATTCTGCCAGCTTTTCTTACTACTTTGCTAAGGTACAGACTCTGAAATGAGTCACCATCAATTCATCTGGTTTGACCCAATTCAAGTTAGAGGTTCATTTGCTTTGATTGTATCAGAAGCTACACATCCTTGGTAGCTATAATGGCTGTAGAAAGGAAAGTACATACAGTCATTAAGAAAAATATTGTGTTGTGCCTACTGCCTTGCTCAGAAATGTATATAATATTACATCAGATTATAGCTTTTTTACATGCTGTTTTTTTAAAATATAAAGTATCCTTGTTGCACCTTTTCTTGTAAAATTTCTTTGAGTCATGGCTGCCCTCACTGCTGTTTGTTCTACTTTTTGTGAATGTTTCTCACTGAATTTCATACTGGCCAAATCTGTCAAGGTTTGAAGGTCAGTTGCTGGTAAACTGAGCTTTGCAGTTCTCACTGGTTTCTAGTCTTGACCTGTGCCCAAAGTACTTACTGGGGTCCTGTAGCACACCATCAGTGTTTCCCTACATCTGCCTGTAGTGCTGTTGGCTGGCAGCTGGGATTCAGTGAAGAGAGCAGCTTTTGAATACCCTGTCACATCTTTGCAGATCTGAAATGTTTTTCTTCACCTTTTTGTTATTGTTGGGTTCATAAGTTAATTTGCTCTGGGCTAGAAACTGTAGATGATGAAACAAGGTGAGGTCCCACACTGCTGCCTTCTCCTTTGGTTGGTGGATCTTACTTCTGCTATTTATTGTCTCCTATCCTGACTTGCCTGTGTAATAATGTCTTGAAAGCTGCATGAAACTTGGTTGTGGAGTGGGCAAAAATGTGAGATGTTCTGGTTATGCTGGTGATGTAAACTCTGCAAATCCTTGTCAGGAAAATAGGAGAGAAGAGAGCTGGAAGGGCCTTTGAGAGGCTATGTTTTCCATATATCAATCCAAATATAAATGGACTTATTGTAACGGTCACTTCTCATAAGTGTTTGTCTAACCTATTCTTAAAACCCTTCTATGATAGAGATTCATGTTCTCTTCTAGTCATATATTCTGGCTTTCAGTATTGGGCACAGGAAACATTCTACCTTAAATTTTTGATGCAAATGCATACTTTACTGCCAACCGACAGGGAGGAGAAAATGATACCCAAGCTCCTTTAATTTATCACTTACTTGAAGACTCTGGAAGATTACTAATTTTCACTTTCTGGGCAAACTGTTACCACTCCTTTAACCCTTCCTTACATGCTAAGCCTCTTAATCTTCTGCTTGGTCCCATTGTCTCCAGAGCTGGCTGTCAGCTCAGGAAAGTCTGGGTATTGCTTCAGATTTAGCAGCCACAAATAGAAGCGCTGGTGAAGACGTTGCCAGTACTACCCAGATTAAAAGGACTGCTCCAGTTGTCTTATGGACAATACTCTTCCTCTAATATGCTTGCATGTGTGTCGGCATGGTGTTTACTTTTTTATTAAGTATACAATGCATCATCAGCTGAAAAGAGTTCAGCACCTGCACCTTTTATTTTCCTAGCATAGTAATTTATCCTACACCCATAGATTTGGGAATGTAACATTTGCATTCCTTCTTACTGATTTGAAATAGAGGCCCATGATTTGAATGGGAACCCCTAGAAGGTTTGCCGATGTAAGCTGTTCAGTGAGGAGGACAACTTTTTCTGTTTTTTTTCTTATTTTTCCTGCATAAAGCAAAAGTGCTAATTTTCGGTCATTTGGATGTGGGTTGTATTAGGCTTATATTTCTTTTCTAACCTATTAAAAATGAAGAGTCAAAAGGTGAACTCAAAATACATTTGACTTAAGTCTATAATTCAGGTAAGGACTTCGGAAGGCTTTGCTGTCAGATGGTATCGCAGGGAAACAAATGGTATTCATAGACCAATATCTGTACAAGTGCACATGGATTTTTTGATGTATTTATGGTAATAAGGCAGGGAATAGACTACTTGGTGCTTCCTGAAACCCAGTTATGTCTTTCATAGTGAAAAGACAGCTGTTCATCTGCTGTTTAACATAGTGTATGTATGTTTGCTGTATTACTTCAGACCAGAAGTTATCTTTGTTATACACTTGCAAACTTCTGTGATTTTATTTTAATTTTTTATTTAATTTTGAAACTTGCTAATAAATCTCTGTCTCTGAGTCCATGCATACTTTCAGTTTTCCAACTGAGTGGCATTTGGGATATGGTACTCATGAAGTTGTCTGCAAATTCTGGCTTTAGGCTGTCAGCACTGAGATCTTAGCAAGAAGCATCTTTAGTTCAGACAAAGATCAGCTATTTACTGCTTGGCATCTCTAATCTCATCAAGCTGCTACATACGCAAATAAAGACAGAAAATGCAAAGACCTTGAAGTTTTTTGTGTCTGTGACCTTCTTTGGTGATTTTGCTGGTGATGATTCTGATGTGCTACATGAGGTTCTTGGATCACTTGCAGTGAACATGCAAAACCCCCTAGTATTCACAGTAAACTCATTACTACTTACACAAGCGATTATTCTCTACACTTGTGTTTATCTCTGCATGAACAATTTTTTCTTAGCATCTTATAAAGCACTTTATTAGCTACTTCTGTGAAGATCTCTGCAATATCTTCTTCCTTCTTCCCTCCCTTCCTCCCTTTCTCTCTTCTTCCCTTTCCATACTTCCTAGAAAATATTTTCTACATTTAACTGATTGTGTTGAAACACTGAAATAGACTTTTTCTTATCACCTGTGTCCTTGATACAGTTATCACATATGAGGTTATCTGAACCCCCAGGCCAGGACAGAGGAGGATAAACTAAAATATACAAAACACTTAACTGAGAATAGGGGGAGATTTCTCACGTAATCTGCCTTACTGAACTGTAGTTTAAAAATTCTAAGTAGATGAATACATATGGATCTGCAAGGGTTTTAGGAAGGCTCATGGTTATCAGCTATGAATCTCATAGCTTTAAGGCAAGATTCCAACCTTGCTGATAACAGGATTTAAGGTGAAGAAGTAGAAGCTCTGGCAATTAAGCAACTTGTGTAAAATAATCCAGTAACTTGGAAGCAGAGCTAGGATTTAAAATGTTGGACTTATGTGACAATTTAGCTCTTAAATCATGCCATGGTGCAATGATGTACTTGGAAAACAAACCAGCAGTGATTCTGAAACAATACTAGCTAATAAATGTGGTGGAAAAATGTTTGCGTAGCTACCCAGCATATTGCCCAGAATGAACTATATGTGGAAAGCTACAAAGACAAAAAAAAAAAAGAAATAATGTTTGGGGCATCTTGCAGATGGTAGTTTATGTAAAGCTAAATTAAGCCTATGCATTAGACTATGGGTAGAATGGAGCTGTATACTTCTCCAAAAGATCTATAAGAATATATGATTTATTTCCAGTGATGATTTCCCAGTTTCAGAGACAAGTTACTGCCCCTCCAGCCCTCTAGTCTGGGCATGATTTGCTGTGTGATGCATTAGCGAGCAGGAGCAGTACTCTCTCCTGCTGTTGAGGTGTACTAGGCAGAGCTTCTCTCTCATCCTGTTCCTTTGTTCAAGCTGAGATCTAGGCTTTAGGTGAAGTCTCGGTCCCTGGTTGAATGCCTTCAGGACAGGAGTGATCTAGGGAGAAGACTTCAGTATCACTGCATAAAGTCAAGCATCTGACTTGGTACCCTTGGTCTCCCTACTGAGAAAGTGGAGTAACTTTTGTAATGAAATAGGGATTATGTTTACTTATTGGGAATAATGTTTACTTATTTGTTCTAAAAAGCAGAAATCTTACCTTAGTTAAACCTAACATGATGTGCAATCAATGGTATTTATGGATAGAAACATGATACAAATGGAAATTTAGACAGAAAACATTAAGTGCTGAACAGGGTTTTTTTTTTTGGTTTTTTTTTTTTTTTTGCCATCCTCACCCCCTGATGAACCCTTTCATTTCACACTTTTTTCATCACTGGATTAAGCAGAGTAAAGAAAACTTTTCCTTAATGGAAGTAAGTGGAAGCAATGAAGTGAAACATTTAAAAATAGCTCAGACAAAAAGCTTTAAATTACATTCTGGAGAACAGTGGAAAAAAGGCAAACCTAACTAACGCAAGACTTGTCTTATTCTTGTTCATATCTATCTATATCTATATATATATATACATATATGAGAAATAGGGTTCCCGTTATTCCTCTGCAAGTTCTCTATTTGTGCAATATAAAGCTGTGTGAATGTGCACTGTGAATGTGCACTGACTGAGTGTCAAGGAGGTAATCTCATGAGGTCTTTTAGCCCTGCATTTCTTAACCAGGTTAGATATGTTCCAGAGTATTATTTCTCGGATTTAAAATTTTAAAGGCATGTATTAAAAAATTTCTATAGATTATAATGTCAACTGAATATAAGACTTATTAAAACTCAGTATTCTATCATAAACTAGAATTTAAGAATTATGGGAATTGGAAGAGATTGGGGTTTATTTTGTTTTCAATTTGTTTAAATACCAATGATGTTTACCTAATTATCTTTGATTTCTTGTAAGAGGTAAAAAGCAAATGTCTTTTCAGCACACGTGGCTTTCGCATAGCATGAAGATGTGATTTTCTTCTAATAGCTGGCCTGTAGATCTAGTGAGTGAGTTTTTGTTTGATCTGATGAAGATAAGTTGCAAAAGTGAATAGACATAAGCTTTATGTCATTTTAGAGAGGTAGCATGGATGCCAGCCTGATAAGGTCTAATCAGATTCATAGACTACTTAGAAATGTGTGAGAGAAAAAAACCAGTATATATACTTTTTTCTTTTTACTTTTGCCTATGAAAAAACAGCTTTCCCTTGAGACACAGAAGGAAAAATGCAGTATTAGAGCAACTGATAAATAACTACTTTCTTCTCAACCTTGTTTTTATGTAGATTGTAGTCAGGTAGTAAGATTTAGGAGTTTCCTGTCCTCTTCAAAATGTCTACAATTGTCACAATGCTGCTGGCACTCAAGAGTTTCTGGTCATCATCACATCTGGCCTCAAGTCAAAAGCCAGTGATAAACTACTTATAATTAGCTTACTAAAATGTTCGTATTGCATGTAGTTTTTATTCACAGTGATATAAACTGTAAGGTTCAGTGAAAGATGCATTCTTTGCTGCTGCGTAAAGCCAAATAGCAACCAAAAGGGAAGGCAAGAATTTGACTTTTCATTGCAGCAAGAAGTTGCTTAGTAACTGGTCCAGCACAGGGGATAATATTTAGTGTTAGTAAAGAAATCCTTGCATGTATGTTGGAAGGGAAAATCTCTAAAAGACCAGCCAGATTGTCTCCCATGTCAGGCAGGAAGAGGAGTATTGAAGTGAAGGATCAATCTCCTGTGTCATGGTTCAAAGGAGCTTTCAGATGGCATGAGAAAAGGCTGAATGCCCAGCGATCCGAAATTCTGATTCCTGCTCCGAGAGATGAGTAAATCAATAGACAGAAGTTTGTTTGTTTGACTGTTTTTTTCTTTAATTGTTTTAAGTGCTTTTGTCTAGTTGGTTTATTTGTTTGGTTTTTTTTTATTTAGTTCTCCAGACCTCTCAGTCTCCTTTGTTATTTTGTATTCAGCAGTGAGATGACTGGGTTCCAACTGTAGCTTGATAATTTCTCCAAATATATAGAAAAAGTTTATATTGCAAATATAAAAAGCAAGAAACCCCAAACTTTTTCTTCTAAGCAATCTACATTTCTATCAGATGTGTGAGATCCAATTATTGGAATGTAATATATACTGCTCAGTACTGAGGCTCTGGAAAAATCTGACCACTACTGTTCCTTTATCTTCTGTTTTCTTTTAATTGAAGTGTTTTTAAGAAAAATCAGTTCTGAGCATACTCTCTTAGTTAATATTTACATAATTGGAGCATGCTTATCATTATTTAGAGATTTAGGTCCTTTAAAATAAGTTGTTAAACAACTTTAAAGCCTACATTCTCAAAATCTCAGGAAAGAACTAGACATGTGAATCACTTTGACATTTTTAAAAATATTGCTGCAATTCTCTCTTTCATCTTGTAATTTTAAAGGATTAAAGGCTTGACTGTCCTTTTAAGTCACAAGGCTGAGTTATCACTGAAAGTAATGGCACTGTATTTCAAGGTTTATAGAGCTATCTATCCTTAGAAGGCTCCAGAAAGCATGCTTGTCAACCAGACAGATGTAAAGATCATCCTGAGAACTGGGATGTCTGGGAAGACATGGGCAGCACTAGGAGTGCTGGTTTGGTGAGTTATGCAGTAATTAAAGCACCATTTTTATTTTATATTATTTTATTTTATTTTATTTTATTTTATTTTATTTTAGTTTTTATTTTAGTTTTTATTTTAGTTTTTATTTTAGTTTTTATTTTAGTTTTTATTTTATTTTTTATTTTTTATTTTATTTTATTTTTTATTTTATTTTTGATTTTATTTTTTATTTATTTTTTTATATTTTATTTTATTTTATTTTATATTTTTTTTCAACCAATTGTTGCAAATGCTTCAGATCCTGCTCTTGGGTGTAGTAGCAGATAAACAGAGAAAATCCAACTCTTTGGGAAGAGTAGAAGGAGGAAGACAGGTTTGGGGCTTGCTTGGTCTGAGGTATCACAATAAACACTCTCTGATAAAAGGTAATGAAAGAAGATGTAGGTTGGCTGAAAGCACTCTAATTTGCTATGAGAAGAAGGTGACAATAAACATAGGTATATCTTGGGTGAAAAATAGCACTCAAATATAATTTGACATTTTTTCTTGCCCAGGGGTGCTTAGCATCTGTACTTAAGTGCCAAAGTACTATCACTGTTTATGTATCTCTCACTAGTTCCTAAGGTTGTATGTGATAGCACCTAAACATTCTTTCCTGTCCTCGCCCTTTGTTTTCCCAGAATTACTTGTGGTGTTGATGGATGGCTTTTGTATCCAAAAGCATCTGTAGTTACAAAATGAGGAGGGGGTCTGTTAAACAGAAGTATTCATCTATCTGTTTCATTGGCAGCAGCAATGCTGCACCTAATTGCAGATTCTTCACCTGAATGGGATCACCATTCCGTTGTACTAGAACTTTAATTTTCCCTTTATTTGTCTCCATTTATTTAAACAAAACTATGTGGATGTAGCAAATCTTGGCAGAAAAGTTGTAAACCATAAATTTCAATATTATTTTTTTTTCAGTATCAGTTATCTTTTCTCTGTAGGCTACATTGACTTCTATTGAACCTAGATAGTCCTGGCTGTCAACTGATTTTAGGCTGTCTCACTGACTTGAAAGTTTAATAAATTTTAACGTTAAATTGTTATGTTTTGAAGTTGGGATCTGAAAACAACTAACAGAAATTTACTTATGTTCTTTAATCCAAAGAGTTGAGCTACCACAGGTAATTGTATTTTTGCTTTGTATAAAATATCAGTGGATTATTGGGTATGATGACAATGGATGCAGCAACTTGAAGAAGGATTTGGGGATCACTTGGTGGCTGAACAAAAATGAAAATATCAGGTGGTGACAGGAACATTTTATAGCCATTTTTAGTTGAACATTAAGACCTCTTCTGCAAGAGTATACCTGGTTCTGGTTTATCCATTTAGCAAAGAAGCTGTGGCATTTGGAAAAATAACCTTAATGCGAGAGCAAAAAGAAAGTGTTTTCCTTACTAAAGAGTTGCTTAAGAAGTGACCTGATCACAGCCTGGGGCAGAATTGTGTTGGAGACTGCTCAGGGTAGAATTGGCTGTAAACAAGCAGGGAAGAAACTCCTGCTCTCCAAAACACCGGCTGCCTCCTTGGTGACTGTCCTTAAATTACAGGCAGGTCTTGGTTTTGTAGGAAACCCTCAACTTTAATGAAATCCAATGAGAAAATTACTCATACTTTTTTGAAAGGAGTCAAAGG
>JBCJKH010057647.1:0-12376 GCA_039877255.1 Loriculus beryllinus
ATTCTTTCAGACCGAGTAAACAAATGACAGAGAACTATGGGCGAACTTCATCTCTGATGTAATAAAATGGACGTTAGAGGAACCTTATTTGAGAATTTTGTTTCCTAATACCTAACTTCATCAGAAAAATTAACATGTAACCTGGATTATTAGCATTTGCAAATATAAACAGTAAATTGTTTTCCACATGCATTCACTGAGGAATGTCTTTACTTTTTCACCAATCAGTTTTCATAAGCAAGGAAGGTTTCAACTCGTGTGAATTAGGACTTGCTGAAACCTTGACACCCTTTCAATACCAATAAAGTGGTTTAGATGCTTATTTAAATCCGTCAGTAATAAGATGATTGTGAAATCCATCATGATTTTACTACCAGCTCCTCTTGGCCTTTGTTTGCCTCCAATTACAACTGCCCTGATAACTTGATGACTGATATAATTAACCTGGCTGTTGTTATGGCCACTTTCCAAAAGAGCCAAAGATGTTGCTTGAAATTTCTTTCCAGGTGCACTAAATAACATCTGTAAATTAAAACTCATACAATCCCATTTAATTCCTCACAATGAAAAAAGATACAATTTGAAAACACTCTTAAAAAGCAGTAGATCACTTTCCAACCTGGATTTTGTGAGCTGCATTTGGAAGAGGTGTAGCCTTGGGTTTGGGTACTGAGCTGAGAGTCCAGGGCATATCCTGTTCTGACTTTGCCAGTGACTGGGTGGCATAGTATTTTATCCTTCCTGGTTTTAACTCTAATCCATTTGTATTTTTCTATCACGACAGTAGAGACCATCTTCCCATACAAAGGAGAAGGATGAGGAAGGAGGTTAGGGATTCCCAAGCAGGGGAGGAGAGGAAGGTCAAGAGGCAGTGCTGGATCAGCCAGCAGAGCAGGGCTTTGCAGAGCAGCCAGCTCTGGCACTGCCCAGGCGCTGCCTTCTCTGCCAGCCCCAGCTGTTTGGCACTAGCAGGCACAGTTGTTTGCAGGTGCAGCTATAGGGCATTGATAAACCTCTGAAAGAGGAGAGAGTCGTGTAGGACAAACTGCTTCTGTGGAGGAGTCAATACAATGTGTTTATGAATTTCTGCTATAATAAGCATTAGAAAATAATGAACCAACAGAAAAACACTTTATAAAAGAAATTACCCTGTATTCTGCAGGCGTTAATCAGCCTAACAGCGATGGGAAATCCAGGAGATAGTATCAATATAAAAATACCATTGTACAAACAGTAATGTATTCACCTGCTTATCTTAGTAAGGTTTAAAACTTGTGATGTCTGCTAATCTGATCCACTGCACAATGACAAATGACGCAGAACTGACACGTACAGGCAAGAACACACAGGCAAAGCAGACAGTACAGAAATGGCCAAGAATTTCCAAAGCACAAGACATGTAAAGAGGTCCTAAACAGGGGGACCCTGAGGGAACTAGGGGGGAGGAGGAAAGAGGGACATTAATCCTTTCAAAAATACAGTAACTTCTAAAAAGTAAGCTGAAGGCAGATCAAACCACTTGTGATTTCTGAAAATCTCACTGTAGTATAACTAAGCCATTATTTATAGTCCATTAATATTATTCCTGTAAACTCTTATTATTCTAGTCATTTAATAGCAAAGTAGCAACAGCTAAATTTTTCATTCTCACTGTGCAGTGGGTGCATGTTAGATTACATGCCTTTGTGTCTCTGCTTGTGCATAGACACATGATAGTACCACACCTGAAGTAGCTAGCTGTCAAGTCCCACTGGAAAAGTGGAGACACAAACAGCACCTCTCTTTTATGCAAAATATTTGTTGATATCTCCGTCTGCTATGATAGGAAAAATACAACATAAGGAAGCCTTAGCTGACACCCTTGTAGGCAGACATGGGAGAAAAATAACAAAAATGAAAGTTAATTTCTTTCTGGCAATAAATTGCAGCATTCTCAAAGACCGTTATTTAATTGATGTCGTAACCCAGGAGAATATATTATCCTGTATATACTATGGTCATGTTACAGCACACACTCTACATGGATTTTGAAATCTCAGTTGCTCTTTATACAAGATCTGCTAGAACCATCTAAAAGCTAAATCTATACAAATACTTTGTAATACCTATCCGGGGCTAAACTGAATCCCACACCCAGAAAGACATGACCATGAATTTTAATTTTCACATTTCTAGAAGGTCTTGGTTGCAGAATACTATTTTTTTCCACACATGGCATTTGCAGAACTTAACGAACAATCTCTCTAGCATTCAGAATAAGCACAATGCAGCTTAATCTCTTTCTGTGTGGCAAACTTTTTCATTCCATTGCCATAGAAAGTGAGCACAGAGTGGTTCTCAACAAATCATTTCTGTAGCAAGACAAAAGAATTCATTGTTTTCTATTTCTCAGACCTTTCACTTTCTTTCATATTCCAGACAAATAGGACACCCAAATTTCCTATTACTTTTAATAATGATGCCATAAAATGTTTGCTGGCAAATATTATTATTCCAGGCTGAGAATATTATTCTTATAGCTGAGAAAAAAATCAAACCCATCTGTGGTCTGTCCATCAGCCAGTAGAGGGTGCAGCCAGTGTGGCTGCATTTTCCACATGTCTGAGTTGCCAGCCACTTCTTCTCTAGCCTCTTTCCAGGATGGGCAAATATAATAAGGCATCTAATATGAAGTTATGAGTGCAGTTCAATACTAAACTGTACTAATTGCATGGCATCTGTTTTTCTCTGCTTCTCGTTTTGTTTATTTACAACTGGTTTTAGTGTTTTTAGTGATGCAGGGCTTGTGTAGCACACATGCAATCCACAGACTGCAGGAAAGGCTTGCAAGCTCACGTATTTTATCATTGCAAACATAACAGGCATGTCTGTAACAGTTTTTCATAATCATTGTGTTTAAAAAGGTACATTTCCTAGGAAAAGTTTATTTCTATTATATTTTCAGGCCTTTATTCAGGATTCCGTCAAACAAACTTCCACTGAAATAAACCACAAATATTACCCTAATGCCTGAAATATTAGCTTTTCAAGATGATGTAAATTAGAGAGGAGCTAAGAGGCATTTGCTTGCAAAGGGGATGTTGCAGCGGCCCCTGTTGTATTATCACAATGTGGTATTTGCCTTCTTCCAGAACCACCTGTGGGTTAAAGAGTCCTGGCTGATGGGCACTGCTGCTGAGCAGTCAGTTCTACAGCACTTAACAGCCTTTTGTTTTGTAAATATTTTGCAGTGAGGCTGGCACAGATGTGAATAAGGCTATATCTGTAGCAGCATATAAATACATCTGCTACTGTCCAGCATTTCACATCTGTAATTCTACTTGCAGCACCTGGTCTATGCAACTGCCTTGGGGTCTCTCAAGGCCAAAAGGAAACACTGGGCTATAGATGGGATTTAGGCTCTGTGAACCTAAGCTCAGTGTTTCTATCAACCTAAGACTCTGTTTGACTGAGTTCAGAACTTACAGAATAAATGAAAACACAAAGTTGTGCTTGACAGCCCTAAATTGGAGGGGTAAGCAATTATCAAAGAATGAGCACAATGTAATAATTACAAGATACACAGCATGAAAGGTTTTGTGATGGGTGCAAATGAACATGTTTACATAAGATAGAGCTAAAATTTGAATCTAAAATGAAGGATATACTTTTCTTTTTGAGGAAGCATTTATTGTTCTGAAGACCAAAATAATAATGCTTGTCTCATCAGCACGTGCTAAATAAATGACAACCTCTTTCAGCATTATCTTTGGTTTGGTTGTAGGTTTCAAAGACCAGACAAGATAAAGCACACAGCATTAGCAAACCTATCTGACAAGTTGACATCTCAGAGTGGTTTGGTAAAATATTTGGTAAATATTTGGTAAATCTTACAGGTCAATAATCTCTGCCTAGTATGAGTAAAATCAGCATAGCACACTCCTTTCCTACAGAGCTATCCGCAATGGAAACAACTAGCAACAACTCAAATGAAATGTCTCAAATCTCAGTACGGTCCCTGCAGCCACCTAGTTCATCAAAGTATGAAACAAGCTGAGGAGAGCTCATGTTCAATGATGCTCTGAGGGAAAATGACTGTCTGGCATCAGCACTGGAAGTAGGATGTGTCTGACTGATGATTTAGGATTGGTTTTTGAAAATAGTGGGTAAATTGTATAATTTGAACCAATCATGGAATATAACATGCAAGACAACATTCTTCTACCCTGCAGTCACCCTTCTGGGAAATCTGGAGTGTTGGTGAGTACATTTATCAAGAAAATAATGACCCCAAACAGACTCCTTGAAGCCTAAGGTGTTTTTTTAATAAGAGGACTCTAGGGAACTAATTAGGAGAAAATAGCTCCTCAATGTCCTGAATGAACTCCCACTGAGAAAATAAACAATTTAATGACTCATGCAACTACAGACATCCAAAGATAGTCATCTTTATGACATGAGTTTCTGCAAATATGGAACATTGAACGGCATGAAGAGGCAACATTTGATAACAAAAAAAATAAATGGCTTTCAATTGCAGTTTCAAGGATCCACACTTGTGATTGATTATTACATATTTTATCTTTGAATTAGAAAAACTGATTAAGTTATACCAAAACAGGTTTACAGTATTGTATATTTTTTAAAAGTAAGGTAGAAAGATGAGGTTACTGTCTACCTATTTTTACAGCCCTTAACCAATTTCCTTGCTATGTTATATTTCATTCATTCTTTGGAGAACAAGAGGTACAGTAGTTTTGGGTGTGGGCATTTGCTGGCTTTAAGACAACCAATGTCCAAGAATGAGCTTTGAAAACACTCCATTCTGCAATTTTGCATTTCTTTTTCACAGAACTGAAGGCCAAATAATATTTTGATCAACAAAGGAATAAAGTCCTGACAATAGAAAATAGATACAGCACAAGTATGCAAAAGGTACAGACACTCAGGAGTAGCACAGAGTATCAGAGGGACGTTATGACAAGTAAGGGCAGCATGTTAGTATTTAGACTGAGTATTGGCAGAAATGTCCTGTCAGTGAGATATGTGGAATTATCCTAAGGGAAGTAACTAAAGGTTGTTGCTGACAACCATCACTTTTCAACATTTTAAGTTGGCAGCTCCATATCTATACCAGACATTCTCATCAGCCCTTTTATTTTATGATAAACACAAGAAAAAAAGTATATAATCAACAGCAATTATAAACCTATATGAAATAGCTCTATGATGTGAAAAGCTGAAATGCTTGATCAGGATGGAAGTGTGCAGGATTCAAGCCCCCTAGAAAGGGCTTATATGAACAGCTCAGAAACACCCTGAATTATTTGGAACAAGCCTTGAGAAAGTACTGTTGAAGAAAACCTAGCTACTGTGGCAGGATGCAAAGCTAAATCACTTATTGATTTCATTGTTGAATATCTAAAGTTAGAGTCCCATTTCCTTAGGATTCTGAGGATATTTCTTATGGCCCATGGAGAGGGAAAAAAAGAAAAGGTTTGGGATAGTAATAAAGATGGAACGCGGTGGTGCCATATTAAGGAATATGTACATTAACTCATGTACAGTATACTTTCTTAATGGTTCAGTTCCTTTGTGCTTTTAACATGCTCTCTTTAAAAAGGCTAGCCAAGACAAATTGTCTTCCAAGTAAGAAAGGCAATTCCTTAACATAATTTGATAATCAGCATTTCCTAGAAAAATATATTAAATTCCAGCTGCTCAATTCCTCTCCATTCCATCCACATAGCCCTCTTTTTCTTCTACTGCCGGTGTCCCAACACATCCTCTTTATGTCTAAACTAGTTAGTCTGCCAGAAGTTGCAGGCAGGACCAAATCTGTACTTTGCATTTTACACTTTCTGTAGCTTGTAAAAGAAGCATCCAAAGAGTTTCATACTGGACATCCCTATCCCTGATACTTTATCAATTGCTCTTCTTACTTTTATATAACTATGGTTAAAATGTGACATGATCATCTTTATGGAATGTTCTCAGAGCCCCATAGTCTACACAGTTATGACTCATAATTTAAAGCCCATATTACTACTTCTGCATCTGGTACTTCATGCCTTTATTTTGATAAACACCGTGTAACTCAAATTCACACAAATATGGATTTGCTCATTAGCAATGATCCCTCTGTAACTATTGTTAGAGCACCTTAAGGAATGAAATACTAAATTCCAGGCATTTTGGAGGGACACATTCTTAGTTGTGTTGTCTGAATTTTCTGAAAACAAAACAATCAGTTGATACATGGTAGCCAACCCACTAAATAAATACTGTAAATGCAAGAAGATAACCTGATGCTCAGAAATCCTTAAACTGCCAGTGGACTCCCTGATTGAGGTTTTAACCTCCCTCTTTTTCCTCAGAATTTACTATGAAGCTGCAACTAGGATGTGCAAAGCAAAAAGCAGTGGTTGCCCCTGTTTTAGCTGTGGTTTGGTCATGCTTCCACAAGCTGGAAAATAAGATAGTGTCATGGTTTAAACCCAGCCACACAGCTCGTTCACTCACTCAACCCCTTTCTTGCCCCTCCCCCTGCTCCCGGAGGGATAGGGAGGAGAATCGAAGGAATGCAACTCCCACAGGTTGAGATAAGAACAGTTTAGTAACTAAGGTATAACACAAATCACTACTGCTACCACCAATAATAATGATAAAGGAAATAACAAGGGAAGAGAATACAGCACCTCACCACCCATCAACAGATAACTCACTCCACCCTGCCTGACCAAGCACCGACTGAATCCTCCTCCAATCGCTCCAGAGAGAACTCGCTCTTCTGGGTAACTCTCAGTTACACCCTGGGCATGATGTGCTGTAGTATGGAATACCTCTTTGGCTAGTTTGGATCAGGTGTCCTGTCCCTCCTTCCTCCCGGCCTCCTCTCCTCCCTGGCAGAGCATGAGACTCACAAAGTCCTTGGTCACAGTAAAACATTCAAGCAGAAACTAAAAGCATTGCTGTTATCAGTTCTGTTCCCAGGCCGAAAGTCAAAACACAGCTGTACCAGGTACTATGAAGACGACAAAATGACTGCTACTGCTAAACCCAGGACAGATAGCTTGTGATAATTAGTGATTAAACACAATTATGGGTAAAAGTTATCACATTTGTTAGTATAGTATCATTTTTATTTTTTTTTTAAATAAAATCTGTAAGACTCTAATGCATTAAAGGAACAAGCTTACTAAGTAGAACACTGGATACAGAAAATGAGCAAAAATCTTATACATATAGTCTAGGTTATATTTCCTTCCTTAACAGATGATGTCATGATTTGGAAAGGATTTTATCTGGTAGAGGTCTGCACAAGTTATGCCTGCAATTAAACTAACTTGGGCACAGTGTTCAGTGTACAATGCCTTGGTAGATTAAGATAGTGATGTGAAATGGGGAAAACAATGCTAAGATTGTTTGTCTCCGTATCCTGTGTGTTTGCAGTGTCTAAAAAATTGTGGGTGAAAACTATTTGAGAAGAGATTTACAAAATGTTGCTCATCACATCAATGCTGGCATAAATTGTCTCTGATTTATAAAAGAAACTTGCTAGAAAGACTATTTAGAGAGTTCATTCTGACTAGATATCATCCAAGAGAAGATTAATACGTTATAAGATTTAGATCATTGTACACTGGTGAAACGTGATTGCATACAACTTCCAATTTCATCCCCTTTTTCGGGCAGTTCTCAGAAAATGGCGTCTAAAATAACCATCATTTATCTTTGATTTAAGCACAGTTTGATGCCTACTTAATATACATGCACAATAATTCAAGGCAGCACAAAATGCGCATTTGACAGGTTTCCAAAAGACACCAGTGCATATTAATATATTTGCATTTACAGGCATAAATTCACGCCTGTCTCTTGTGTTAGATTACTTGAAAAAGTTTTTGCAATAATATCTTCTATAAAGAGTATTCATTTATTCAGTATTTTGGTTGCATATTCTTCATGTGTTATTTCCTGCAATGCTTTTGGATCATGTTATTCAGAGATTCTGTTACTATTTACCCATACAACACCACTGCTACTTGAAATACCAAGAAAATGGTGATTTGCAGTGGTTTTGCACAGAACGGACTGTAATGATTATAACAGTCTACAGAAACTCTATATAATGACTGACATAATTATGTGCTAGAGAGCAATGGTTAAATAATAATATACTTACATAATGTCATTATTATATTGATTTATACAGATGTGATATTACCCAGATTATATGTGAAAGACAAAAATGGCAGATTTTAATAAGAGGAAAACCTAGTTATATAACTTAGGCAATCAAGAAAAAAAAAAGCCAGTGTTAAACAACATGTATACATTATTCTCAGCCTCACATGAGTTCTGAAACATCTCCAAAGCAAGTATTTTTAAAATAAAAGAGCAAAAGACTTCCTACATCAAACCTCTTGCTTATTCACAGCAGGTTTGATTTGACTTGGCCAGAAAGAAAGATTTCTCTAAACAAAGCCTTCTGAATACAACATCTTTTCCCCTAAACCCACCAGCTCATTATTAGTTCTTTAGGAAATTGTGGACCATTAGCAGCAAATGGTAGGCTCAAGATATTCATGAACTTCAGTTACTGATTCAAATTTACCAGCCTACACTGGAAATATTTGAGGCCACATAGCTTAAGCAGCTGCAAAACAGGCAGCAACACACTCCTATACTATCAGTTGTTACACACAAACACTATATTTGTAATAGAATTCTTTAGGGCATAAAACCCCACATGAAAATCAACTTAAAGATATTCTGATCAGTCATTACTGTAACCAACATGTTTCTTAAACTGTTTTTTGACTTAAATAAAACTGAGGCCAGAGGACAGCTGGAGGCTTATTGTTCCTACTGAGAGAAACACACCTACTGAGACAAGCTCAGCATTTGTGTGTAGATATATATATATTTAGAGATTATATTTCCATTGATTCATAGGCCATACTTCTCTCTCTCAACTCTGTAGGGATAGAAGAGCTAAACATATGCTCTAATGTCTTTACTGATTCCTTAACCTATCCACAACACAGCTCTTTAAAAATGATACTTTGCTGAAAAGGACAGAAAGCAAAACTATTAACGGCGCTATAATGGAAGATATAAATCCTTACCCTCATTGAGATTTAATATTTGATTGTTCTAATGGTATGATTGTTCAAGGCACACAAAATGGGATGAAGACAGAGGGTGGTAAACTCAGAGGAAGAAGTTAAAGCAGGATTTTTCTGCACTCCTTATTTTGTGGAAAATGTAAAGAATTTAGAACTTGTATACCAAATTTGCACCTCATTTCCTACTGTATGTTATTATGTGCACAAGATACAGTTTTGTATGCTCTATCAATTTCTTAAATAGACATACCAACATACCAAAAATAAGACACAAGCTTCATCTGACTTCATAAAAGCCTGTGGCCTTAAAATAGTAAAATCTAATACAGGTTGACCAGGCAGATGAAGTGAAACTTATCAGCTAAATAATACATTCAAATGTACCAAAAGCAGCAACGCATTTACAATCTTTGGACACTATATGTTAATACATAGGTATTTGGGATATCCAAAAATATTGAATGAATATGGTAGCCCACCAGAAAACAGACAAATCCAAGTCAGTGAGAAGGGCAATGCATGCCTGCCAGAATGATGCTAGGACTGATCTAAGCTAACTGCTAAAACACAGAATGAATCAAGAAGGGGAAAACTTCTGATGTGAACAGGAAGACAAACGCAAAATTACTGTTATACCTTGTGACAGGAATCAGAAAAATATTGCAAAGTATCTGAATTTCATACTGACTTCAGAAGTTGAGCTTAGTTACCCTTTGTGTAATATTTCCCAAGGCCTGAGGTCACATGCATTTGCCAAGTGAAGATGCCCCACTGAGTGCAACAAGTGCGTTGGTTGGGCAAAGTCCACTTGTCCATGACAGACTAGGAAGTCAAATCAAGATAGAATAAATGTCCCCTGTCTTCTACTCATATGTCCACCTAAGAAAGCAGCATGGATGATGATACAGCCATGAAATGGCACATAAATGCTCCCACTCAGCATCCACAGGACTTTATTATAATAGTTAAACAAGTGCAAAAACCGACTGATACTTTGAAAGCTGTGATGTGCCACTAACAGCTGAGATGATTTACAGGAACCATCAGAAACTTCAGCCTGTGCTGCTCAGTGGTTCATTTTTGTTCAAGAAAATAAAGTAAAATGGGTCATATATTAGGCAATCCTGCTGTCTTAAATCATGAAATAATTGTGTTGAAATTCATCAGGACCTTTTCTTGTGCTTCTCTAAATATCTCAGAACAGTTCTTCTAAAATATACCAAAACAAAACAATATATGTTCCCAACTAAAAAGTGACTAATATCAGTAACAAGTTTTCCTTTCCACTAACAGCCAAAACATTACCACTCCCAGTCTGATAATGTCTGCAAATTAAAACATCCAGCAACACTTAAGGACTGTATATCAAGTAGAAACTTGACAGGGATTCCCATCAAGTCCTCTTAGCTGGGTAAAGAAAAGACCTTCAAAAGAAATTTGATTGGTGATATATTTCTCAGGTCGAGAGGGGCTTCATAGTGTGCCCTAATGTATTACTTCAGTACATCATTTATATGCTTCTTCTATAGCATCAGTCATCACTAATGGCCTAAGACCTTTCCCATCTTTCACACAGCATTCATCAGAACTGGCTCCTCTCAAAATTTTTGTTCATTTCTGACCAAGGTACCAATTGCCATCTAAATTCATTATCATCAAAATATGACAGCTACTGAGCTGACTGTTGAAAAGCAAGATTAGATTTCTGAAAGCAGAATTCTGTTCCTCAGCTTCAGTTTCAGTGGGGAGCTGTGCAATGGTGCTTCCAGATTGCAGAGGTTTCCACCTGCTCAGTCTGTGTTTCTGCTGTAGCAAGCAGCTGCTCTGAAACTCTACCAGTATAACTGACATGCAGCAACCTTTCCCTTCCAATCCATGATACAAGAAACCTCCTTTTTAATGCACTCCACATGCAAACCCATAATTGCTTTACTCCAGAGAAGCATACATGACAGCACTGCTAGTAGCAGAGGTCTTTTCAGGAGGAGAGTGGCTTAACATAGGTCTTCACTTCTTCCTGCCAGAGCATGAAGACCAGCAGAGTATGCCTTTCTAGGAGTGCTTTTTGGACTTTCCATGGAATGTCTCCCTAAAAGTTGCCACAATAAATTCACTTCCACCTCTTCTAAACCTTTCCCTTGCATAGGCTACAGTTTTATCACAAGAAGTCTGAAAGGAGAACTTCCACAGTTCTCACTTCAGCCTTGCTGATACTTCCCAAAGGAGGACATAGCTATTCTTCAGCAATATTAGCCAAGCAAAATGTACTTTGTATTGCCAGTATCTGTCCTATGCTTCAATCCAAAGAGTAATGCCACCATTCTGGTATAATTGACATAATACAGAATAGCTGGTTGTTATAAATCACAATGTCCTAATGAAGGATGAAAAGAAAAGGAACATTTACATGGCACACATAATTCACAGCACATTTATATCGGCATTTTTCAAGAGCTGAAAAGGTATATGGAAGGTGAGAAAGAAGAAGTGAAATAAAGAACTGTGTGACTTACTCACAGGATGTCTGTTCTGAGTGCAGACAAATTTCTGAAAACTTTTTAAAGGTCATAGCTACTCTACACTGAAAACTTCAGGCTTTTTCCCTCTTCCTTGCTGATTTTAATGTGTCCTTTTCCTTTGTGATTTCATGTCACGCGTAAGCTAACTTTCTTATTACTACTCAAGAATTCTGTATACTTATGATGCAATATATTATTGTAGTAATTAATAATTATTTACTTCAGGTTTTCAGTTCCTGGGACTGCTGACATTACATATGCTGCAGAATATAGCAGAATAATAATACTAATAATACAAATAATAACAAAAGATGTAACTGTCCATGCAGTTCAAGGAAACTGCATCTATTTTAGGAGAACTTGCTGGGGTTTAGAGGGATTTAATCAGCGTGATAGGAAGCCTTCTACCAGCATGTGAACTTTGATGTCTGAAGAACTTTGTTTCCATGTAATTGTTTTATTTCATTTCCCCTGGGCCATTTTAAAGGCTTTTTTTGTCACTAGTATTCCAGATCAAATTCAGTAGTTGAGATCCTTCTATGAAATACCTGAAAGGCCATTTAACTCATCAATCTCACCATGATTTTTCTAGGAGTCCCATGGAAGGGAGACAGGTAACTGACAATCTGGATGTGAGCATTAAATAATGCAGGAAAAGAAATACACTATGTTTCCCAGAAAAGGAACAGTATCGCTGAGCCCTTGCAACACATCATGCTTCTCCAAAATTTGCACCATGCTATCTCT
>JBCJKH010057648.1:0-14441 GCA_039877255.1 Loriculus beryllinus
ACTGGAATGGGTTGCCCAAGGAAGTTGTGAATGCTCCATCCCTGGCAGTGTTCAAGGCCAGGCTGGACGAAGTCTTGTGTGGCATGGTTTAGTGTGAGGTGTCCCTGCTTGTGGCAGGGGGGTTGGAACTAGATGATTTTAAGGTCCTTTCCAACCCTGACTATTCTATGATTCTATATATAGTACATACCATACTATATGTAGTACTATTATAGTATATACTATACTATGTGTATATATGTGTAATGGCCTCTGTTAATATCAAAATCTTTAAGAGGAAGAAACAGCCCTTTTGAAGAGATAAAACTTTTTGGGAAAAGTCCCTCACCCTAAGTAAGCAGATACGGGCTTTAGCAGCTTTCCAGATAATCTCTGCATTTATAGATTAGCCAAATAAGAAATATGTTCACAAATGTGCTGGTTTCTGATGTCTAGTACAGCACTAATGATAAACCACAAAACAGTACACAAAACACCTTTGACTATCATTTCTGAACTACATGAGTATCACTGGAATCAAGTGAACACATTTCATCTTCAGTGGCGATGCACTTCAAAAGCATCTGATAAGACTTTGGCCTCATTTAAATCAACTGAATCAACTGAAGACAAAGTTGTCATCAGTAGAAACAGGATTTTATGATTAGAGGTGAAGGAAAGTTTTTGGATTCTGTCTTTACTTCCTTCATATAAGAGAAAAATTAAAGCAGCAAAGTTAATATACCACAATGAAATATCACAGGTTGTTACTTAACTGTGGCCAAAAATGTGATACCTGTATTCTTGCTGTCAAATTTAAGTGAACAGACATATTCAGAGAATGGAGTACTATGGATCGTGAATTAAATTATGCGAAACTCACTTCTGTTACTTACAAGACTGTGGAAAGGTCCGTCCAGTGAATTCATGAGGGAATTTGAAGCATTAAAAGCTTAATGAAAACTAGCAATGGGAACATGACAATGAAAGACATTCCTAGATCATTTTCCTCTCCTACCATGGGAAGCAAGATTGCTATTTATTTTCTATAAATGCAGTGACTTCCATCTTCAAAGCACTTGGATTTCCTTTTTGTTTTCTTGTTTTTAATTTATTTTCTTTTTTTTTTTTTCCTTTGACAAATAATTTCTTCCCTACTTGAAGGAAAATCTTGTAATTCCTAGTCCTAATTTACTTACTAGGAGTTTATATTCATTTATTGAATGTACATACCAAGCATGTAAATATTTCTTTCCCTCACCTCACATTTACTGTCAGAAATATTACCTCCTCTCACCTCCCATTTTATTAAGCAAAAAGAACCATGTTTTCCTCATCTCTCCATGCCTTAGAGATTCTCTGTCTTACACTGAACCTGCCCACCGTATTTCCACTTCTGGCTCAATTTAATTTTTCTTGAAGATAGGTGACCCGAATGATGTGCAGAATTTCAGTCACTGATAAAAATTTAAAGCAGTTTTACCTCCTCTATGTCCCCCACTTAGACATTGCAGTGTTTAGTAGAGCTGTCAGGGTAATCCAGACACTGCAAGTCTGGCAGGGTGTTTCAGAAGACTTACACTAGGCACATAGGCTCTATAAACAATAAAGAAAGAAGAGTTCTTCTGAAAGCTTAAGTGAAATGCCTATGTTTCTCACTGTCAGCAGTGTGGTAGCTTGGTCCATCAGAGATGAAAGCAGAGACCTCTCACACACTAAGAGCCCACAGTTTCAGAGTGCTCTGGCTTTATTTTAAATACTGTGAATTTTTCACCTTTCACTGAAGTTTTCAGTTAAAGGAATAAGCGTGTATTTTCCTGGGCTGCTGTGGGCAATTCAGGGCCCCTCAGTACAAGAGAGACATAGAAATACTTTAAAGAATCCAACAAGGGCCCCCAAGATGATGGACTGGAGCATCTCTCATGAGGACAGGCTGAGAGCTGTGGCTCTTCAGTCCGGAGCAGAGAAGGCTCAGGGGGGATCTCAATGAATATAAACACTTGAAGGGAGGGTTCAAAGAGGACTGACCCAGGCTCTTTTCTGTGGTGCCCAGTGATAGCAGCAGAGGCAGTGGGCACAAACTGAATCATGGCAGACTCTGGCTGAACATCGGGTACACTTTTTTTACTGGGAGGGTGACTGTGACCCATGGGCACAGGTTTCCCACAGAGTTGGAATCCCCTCACACTCAGATACTCAGAATTTGTTTGGACATGGTCCTGGACAGCTGGCTTAGGTGTCCTTGCTTGAGCAGGAAGGTTGGACCAGATAGCTTCCAGAAGTCCCTTCCAACCTCAACTATTCTGTGACTCAGCGCCCAAGAGAGGCCAAACTACTTTGATGGTTTTCACAGTAGCCCAGGTGCTGGAAGTCAGCCCAACAATGAGATGATCTTGTGTCTCAAGTCTCTTGAAAAGTGGATTGTTTATAAGATTCAAGTGATATTTTTCCAAGAAAGAAAATCAGGTCTGCTACCAAAAAAAAGGACCTCAATAATTCCGGTAAGATTCTTTTCAAACATTTTTAGTGTTTTACACTGAGTGTTCACAGTCTTTTTCTTTTTTTCAGAAAACACAGTGAAAACTCACCTGGTTCAGAAAATTCAGACAGATGATCTGACCACATTAAAAATATGTGGATCAATTTTACAGAGCTACTGGAAACACTCATATTTTTTAATTACATTGAAACAGAGACACTCAAAATTGGGGGAAAATCGTACCATTTAACAATATCTTTCCCCATATTTGATTAGGAAATACAATAAAGGGGGGTTTTTGTTTGTTTGGGTTGTGTATGTGTGGGGCAGGGGACAGGAGGTTGGTGGTGACAAAGCAATCGCCTTGATTCTGCATGACCCATTGGCAAAGAATTTCTAATAAAGGCCAAATTCGACCTAAAAAAGCAGATAGAACTTGGTCTTTCCCAGACTGGAGAATGAACAAGAAAACACACGAGAATAATTTGAGACAAGAGAGGCAAGCCTATGAAAGCATAAGGAGCACCATCAAAGAGAAAACCCCTACCTTGTCCCTGCCTAACTTTTCTGCTCATCACTGTGATTTGCATAACAAAAGTGTCACTGCACTAGCAAAAAAATTAGCTATGCAATACTACCTTTATGCGACAGAATAATTTACACTGCAGGAATACAGTCTTGCCATAAATCAATTTTGGTAACTACCAAATACAGTGAAAATTGACATGTTTCTAATGCTAATGTTCAGTGCCAATACTAAGAAAGCAATGTTTTCAAGAGACCACCTCAGGCATTATTAACCCACTGGCACTGGCAAAAAACATAATGAGGCATAGTATATTATTGTCATTAACAAGAATTTCAGTTCTAGATGCTCTAAAGATGTTAAATTGTATTAGCCTCAATTACCCATTTTTAGTCAGGATGCTAAATAATTCCCCGGTAATTGCAGCCTCTATCTATTTTCAGCATCTCAAATGAGAATTGATTTCAGAAGTGATAAAGGAGATATAGGCTAATAAAATGCTATTTAATTACTACAAAAAATATAAATCTAACTATGTAGTAAGATACATATGGCAATGCCAAAACAGTATGATAATAAAGAGATTGAGAATTAGTGTGACAATTACCCATCTAACTTGTAGTTGAAATCATGTCAACAGTCCTTGTATTTTTATTTTGAATCTCATTAAAAGAAGAATATTTCCTACAGCTTGAGTCATATGCATCGATGAAAAATTTCTGTTAGTACTTAAACAAATATGTACACAGACATCAAGTTTCTGAAGCTTCACGAATTTGAGAAGGTAAACACCAGAACTGCAAAGTAATTAGAAAATTCCATGTTCTTTTTCCCATTGATATATGTGTGTGTGTACACATGTATTATATGTATTTTCTTCACATTCATCAGCATGTGTGTGGATATGCATGAAGGTACCTACCCTTTTCCACAAGCCCACTAAATCCATGACTTGCCAGCTTTACTTCTCTAGGGCACCTCCCACAATCTTTCGGGATGCTGCAATTTTGAGTATGTCCAGTCCCAACCCATCTCTCCTCATCCAGCTGTCCCATGGCATGGCCATGTGGGTACCATGGGGCAGCAGCACTTCAAGGCCAACACTGTGCCACTGGTAGAGGAAAAACTGTATTTTGCTATTGTCACATCATTATTTATCCTGCTTGGCAAGGGTGCTTGTCTTCAGACTTACCGCATGCTCAAACCTGTGTGGTTTATTGCAGTATTTCATATTTGGAGCACACATTGCACAGAGGACACCTGCAAATAAAGCCCTCCTGGCAACAGTTTGATGATGCTATTAGCAAATAATATCTCTTAATAATAAGGTAGTATTTATGGAATGCTTAGCCAGATTCAGACCTGGAGGGTGCATATGCACACATGGCACACCAAGACAGAAAATCTTTACTAGAGGACAGTGGTTTTGCAGACGTTTTCACAAAACATGAAATTATTAAATATAAAATACCATTATCTATTAAATCAGTAACTCTACAGACTTTCAAGTATTTAACTGTACATCTCAGAAACTAACCCTTAAGGATAAGGATGGAGTCAAAATCTCTGGGACTCATATTCACCTGCCACATCCTTACCAGCATTACTTTCACACACCCCCAGTCCCAGCATCCTCAGCCACTTGTGTCATCTCCCAGGAACTCAGCCTCCTCTACCAAATCTGTTCAGTCTACAAGCACTGCCAACTCTTTACATCCAACTCATGGTACGTTGCAGGTCTTCTGGCATGAAAGACTCAGCTTTAACAGGGACTTAAAGCTGGTATAGTCCTACTTGCTATTACTATCACAAAAAATAATTCTATTTGAACAAGAACAAATAAATATGGAAATGAATAAACATAAAATCCCACTGAAGAATGAGAAAAAAGATTAAATTCAGAGTAGAGAAACTTAGAGACATGAGGATGGAGATTTAAAAACCACCCTTCTCAGAACAAAGCCATTGACCAGTCCATTACAAGGACATCCTTCTTCCTTAGTTTTGCCCAACTGTCATTGCTTTTAATGACTCCCCAAATGCATTTAATTACATTGATAAACAAAGACCATTCTTGGATTTCTGATACCTCATTAATTCCGTTATGATTAGTTATTATAATGCCAAATCAGAGCAACAGCCACTGCACCTACCTGCAACGTGGCTGATGAAAACTCACTATTTACAAGTGCATGCACACCAAAATGCCACACAGGCAGTATGTAATGGTGGGAGAAAAACCTGGGTGGAATAAACCCCTTCTTTCACAGCTCTAAGTCTGTTCCATTTCCTGCTGTGCAAATCCTGACGAAGATGTGGGAGGCACATCTCCAGCTAAATCTGCCTTATCTAATGCATAGTATTAGGTTCTGCTGTGCCACCTTGTGTTACATCACATCACATTTCATATAAAACAGCACTGTGTGGGTTCGAGTTGCTCCACTTATACCACTCCACGTTTAATATCAAAGCATAAGGGGGTAAAAAAGCGCCAACTTTTGAAACATCAAGCTAGGGAGGAAAAAACAAAGCCTTTGGGAAGAATTTCAGAGCTCTCACTTTTCATTTGCTAAGCAACCTCCTGTTTTGTCCTCCTCTAAAAGAACCTACTGCTTTCTGCGAGATAAAGTGGTTCATGCAATAAAACATCCTGATGGGAAGATTTCAGCCATTTTTTTTCTTCCACCATTCAGCAAATGCTTTAGTTTTTCTTGCTGATTTTCAAGCAGATCTAGATTCCCTGTCACAGAAAGGCAGCCATGCGCAAGGTGCACAGCACCCCTATTGTGCTGTCAGCATGTGAGATAATGCAAAACAGACATTACTTTGGTATTCCAAATACGTTAATTCTTTACCTCCTTAATAATTACAGTACAGATTTCCTCCTGGCCTTAGAGTATGTGTCATGAAATATCTCACAACTTTAGGAAATTATCTCAGCCCTTGAAATCAATGCAAAATGCGTAACAAAATGCCAAACTGTAAATCAACAACTGTTCTATCCTGTGCTACTCTTTTGAGAGACTCTGGGGCTCAGATGACATATACCTGGGGAACAAAAATTACAGCATAGATAGGCCATGCTGCCACAAAAATGCAGGGTGACTGATGTAAAATTAATGCTGACCCCAAAAGCAGCTTTCATGGGCATCTCTTCATTTGCTTACTCATTTTTAGAAGCAAATTAGTGCAAATGGAGTTAATGAAGGGTAGCTGAGAAGAAAACACTTGTGCCTCAAATAACTAACAGATCAGTGTTAGCACTTCGCATGTATGACACCAGCAAGAGCAGGAAATTCTGCAGGCAATTAAAATGTCCCTATACCAGCGATGCCCATTCTCCTTTATTATCAGCACTATAATATTACAAAGCTATTCATTTTGGAATCAGGTGCTCATTGGATAATGTGCTTTGTTTGGAGTTTCTTAGTCTCCCATGGTTTAGAAAAGGCAATTAGATATGAATATTAGAGGCTTGAAATAAAAAGACAGAAAGAATTCTGATGTTGTATTTTTATATCTGGAATTTGGGGAGCTTCATGTAGGATTTTTAAGCACTTGGGCTTTGTGACGTTGATACTTGAATTTGCTGCTTACTGTTTCAACTGGATGCATTGCATTGTGACGCTCCAGCACAACCTGGTAATGCTAATTCATTAGCTGCTGCAAATTCACTATTTGTACGAACACCAGTAATGCACATCAAATTATTTGGTGTCCGAGCAAGCTACCTACAATTACCCTCCCAAGCTGCAGGCATTTGTAAGCATCCAAAACCTTGGTGAAACCCTGCTGCCTCCTGGAGTCTAATGGGAGCCTTGCCATGGACTTCAGCAGCACCAAAATTTCTCCCTTTGTATCTTAGTAAGCAGTTATATCCCAAAACCTTGCAAATTCAGATCAACGACAGCTAATGTCACTAAGATTAACACCTGTAAAGCACTTCGAAGGAGAAAAACACTGTGTAATCCCTAAATATTCCATTATTTATAAGACGACCTGATTTGAAATGTTAAGTTCGGCTTATTTTTATCACAAAGAGAAAACAAGTTCCTGCTAGCCTGCTTTACAGAACCAATTACCAGTGATCAGTGTATGGTGCTGCATAACAATACACAGCGTTGTCCCAAAAAGATATATCTAACACCCTGGAGCTATTTAGAGGAAAATTAACTTGCACAGTAGATTGAAATACACATACATAAGCAATTCTAATAGAGGGTGTGAACTTCAAACTTGTTATTAAAAATACAAAAATGTGTAACAGTTCCTTTATTTCATCTTTTCCTGACTTCAACTGGGTTTTGTATCTGCTCCTTGATATACTAGACCCTAACCAGAATAAGGCTGTAGGAGAACAGCAAATTTGACATCAAACTTGCTTTAAAGTCTCATCAGCTTTTTTTTTGCCTTGTTAGAATATAATTCCACTTTACAGAGAGAATAACAGTGACTTGATGGTAGTTTGCTGAAATAAAAAGATGCAGCTACCCCCAACTAAAGGTTTTCCCCTAGACCTGCTCCTTCCCTGCACGTAAGTCAGAAGTTTTAGCACTGTATTTATGTTAGGATTGTCTATTTTCAGAAGATGGAAAAGGAACATTGCAAAACCTTTTGAAAACATTTAATTTCTAATGCAGTTTGTAGTCCAACTTACAAACTTTACTGATCTGATTCCCTTCTTCCCAGCCAAATCTCTCTGAAGGAAACACTAACAAAAATAATCAAGAGTAAGCAACAGGAAACAGATTTTTAAACGCTGAACGAGATTCTAAATTTAATCAGGAAATCTGTAACTCTGGAATTACAAAGTAATAACCCTGGAACACAAAGTAATGAACTTGAAAAATAAATCTTAGCATTAGAAATGAATATGTATTTCTTTCAGCATACTATGACTGTTTAAATATAATTTATTAACTAGTGAGGGATGCCTATGGGCTATCAAAATATCCCCCCAGCTGTTATTTCTGGATGGTATTATTTGCACCATAATACCTGATATTTTTCAATGTACAGCTCAAAATAACCTACACTGAGTGACAAATTGCTGAGAGATTCAATAAATAAGTTTGACGGGAGGTACCTGAGTAGAAGGGAGCTTTGGTAGCTGGTAGTAGTTGATAGAAGGTAGGGCAAGCAAAAAAAAGGTAACTTAAAATGAGATATTCAAATAATGTAGAAGTCAGTTGAGAGCATCAGATGGCAGAAAGCAATTAGATCTGCTCCTGCTCTGGGTGAGGGAAGAAGCTGCCACAATGTGGTAGGCTGGGGAGTAGAGTAAGAAAACCAGCCATAAAGATGGCATGATGAATGGTATCAGCAGCTCTGTGCTTAGTGGCATGAGGCTCAGGGATTCCTACGGATCCAAACATGGGACAAAGACCTCAGTCTAATGCTCTGCTCCTTTTGAACTGAAAACACTGCTGGAAATCATGAACTTTTCTTCCCTTTCCAGAAGTTTTGGCAAAGGCAAACACGCTCTGTGGTAACGGTCAGATGATTCCCAGGTTGTGATTTTTGTCCTAAATGCAGTTTGGACTCACTTTTTCTCTAACTCAGCAGCTGCTGAGACAGTTCAAAATCTTCTGGCAGCTAGATGCTTAAGTGGCATGACTTTCAACTGGCTCTTCACTGCAAGCCTAAAGGGCAAACAGAAGTGAGTGGCTTGTTCAAAAGAGTTCAAGTCGGCACTGAATAGCTGAGTGCAGCTCTAATTACCATGGGTTTACATCATTAGGGATAGCAACTGAAAAGCAGCTCTAATTCCCAAACTGTGAGATACTGTCTTCATTTTTTTCCCTCTCTCTTATTACTAAATGATCCATTTCCACCACTTCTGGTAAGGAACAGAAAACTTCAATTCCATAGGGGAAGAGTATCTCAATAAACAAGCAGAAATACAGTATTTTTTGCTTATAAAATTCAGACTAATAGATGTTTGTGGTGGGGCAGAAAGGTGAGGAGATGTCCTCTGAAACCTGCAGCAGTAACAGATTTCACTCAGCTCAGGTACTCAATGCTCAACACCACTGCTCATTTATGCCTGAGCATTGTACTTTCATATTCTGTATCACAAAATGCAATCTGATATCAATTATACAGTTATATGCTTACGATTATAAATTGTTATGATATATTGTTCGTAAAATTTTCCCACTGTGTCTGAAAGATCTTGTAGCTCTCTCTACCATGGCTGGGGGGAGCCTGAAGCTGCAGCAAGCAGCCTAAAGAAAAGGACACAAAACTTTATATTGGTATGTGATGTTTCAATGGCATGGACACAAGATAAATAGGAAGAGAAGAAAGATGTCCTCTCATTTTAGGCTACAGAAAGAGCTTTCCAGTCCAGGGTAGTTGACTCTAGCATGCACTTTCAGCACAAGGAGTTAACTCCTCTCTATGGGAAGTGTCAGAGGTTCCATACCAAAAGCATCACCAGAACAGCAAAGGAAGGACCATCTAGCTAAGGAGACGTGATAGGTTTATTGCTTTAGAACTTTGTAAGTTTGTTCCAATGCTGCAAAACTTTCTCATAGTTATATATATATCAGAAAGACTTTCTTAAGACCACTAAGTCAAGGACCAAATGAGCAGGACTACTGGCACAGACCTCTCCCTACTCTCCACAAACACCTTCTGCTCAATTGAACCATGAGCAGGGAATTTATTAGGGACTTACCTTTACATAGGGGTAACACTTAGGTGCCCACTGATGGGCATTTAGACACTGGGCATTTAGATGTTGCCTTGGTTCTTCTTCCCATAAAATACATTCAGTCTTGAAACCCTAGCATATAATTTATATATTTTTCAGAAGATGGATTTCCATGCCTCAGTTTAATGTGAAATTGGCACAAGGGAAGCTGTTAGAAACTCCACTGATTTGCATATGACACGTGAGTGACATTTCACCTGTATGCTTTTACTTTGATCTGGAGCAAAGTGAGAACACATCTTCAAGGGGATTATGTAGATCAGGCTCAAGGTTTATGCTATTTTCAACCTTCCACTGAATAAAGACGCTGTGAAAGCTCTGAAGGGAAACTGTCCATTCAAACCTGCATGAAAACTGTTCAGCTTAATTCTTGGAAATGAACTCAAACTTACCAAAGTGTTTTTGGATGACCTGAAGACTGATCTAAACACAAAAAAAGGGATAAAAAAGGAAAAAAATAATCCCTTCAATCTGAGGCAATTCACAATATACATCAATAAGACACATAAATGTTCTCACTGAAACAAATGTGAGATCTTATATTGTTGACTCCAAAACATACAGCACAGTAGTTTTGCAGAATAACTTGTTCTGAAACAGCTCCTGTCCCAGCATAAACCCAGTGCCCAGAATAGAAGTCCCGTGGGAAGCAGGGAAATTATTCTGACATACTGTTGCTTTTATTACAAATAGAATCTGTGCAGAATGAAGAGGTATCTGAAGATTGCTTATTTCAGTCGATTACTGTGCATAGACAAGACTTCAATGACAAATGGATTTCAAGTGGCAAATATTATTACCTTCTTTTGTAGCTATGGGTTTGGTTTTTTATTGAGATAAGTACTTCCTGTACTCGGTAGGTACAAGGTTAAAATAACCTTTTCAGCTACAAATAATAAAAATCAAGGCATGCCTTTCGTGGCCTTATTAATAATAATTCTTTTAAATAACTGAAATGTGTAATCACATTGTGTCGTGCAGCAACAACAACATATGCTTCATTCTGCATTTTGCAACCACTACTTTCCAGTATAACACCCCTTGAATGGTCCTTCTGGGTTATGAAGCATCTCCTCTGCAGTTGCAAGCACCATGCTATATTGCTGTCAAACATGCCGAGATTCACCTTCAGACAGAAAAGTCCCTTTGTCCCCTGCAGTTTAACTTAGAGACCCTACTGGGTTGGCACTTTCTTCTTATGTCCAGTTTAAATTACTCACAATTGAACAAGTCAGTTTTCCTTCAGCCAACTCTGAGTATAGTATCTTCTACCTCTGCTACCTAACATTAGAGACAGTAGTTTTGTCTCCTCTGCCCCTTCATTTTGCTAAGCAAAAGCAGCTTTTCTGATCTGCTCATGCATGCAACCCAATCAGCTCCTCTGCACCTTGCCTCTGCTCAGAGTTCATCCTTTCTGAGCACCTCAAGTTTGAAGTCCAAGCTATGATATAACACTTTTATCCAACATTAAGTATAGGTGAAACAGGAAAACAACAGCAGTAACAGAATCAAGCCCTACAAGAGGAAGGGGAAAAAAAGAAAGTATTAGAACACAGGTAAGACAAGTTTTCTACAGAGCCTCTGGAACACAAAATCTCAGTGACCGAACACTGTCCCTCTCTTAGCGTATTTACCCCCTGCCCCAATCTTGTATAAGTCCTGCAGATGGCTTTTAGATGATATGTGAGCAGACGAGCACACAGAGGGGGCACTTCAGCTTCATCCTTCCTGAAACCATCCTTCTGCTCCTCAGTCTAAGGCAAAGGCAGGATTTACCTGCTCCCATAAGCCAGCACTTCAGCTAAATTCACTGTACAGTAAGTATTTTACTGGCTGCTCTCAGCAACTGTGGGTTTGCTTTTAACAATTAAACCCTGTTGTTGGGAGTGCACCAGCAGCTTGAAGCAGGCAGAGCTTTTCCCCTGTATTATACATCTCTTTCTGATACTTTTTCTGCTTGATTAGTAATCATTTGTGACAAATCCTTTCGACAGCTCTGAACACCAGCCTTAGCGTTGCAGGGATGCTTCCTGCAAAGCCTGACTGAACGCAAATATTAGGCTAATGCAAGGATGTTTGACAGCATCTGAGCATTTTCTTCACTGGACACCAGAGGGAGGAGGAGGAAAGGACAACTGACAAGGAAGCTAAAGAAGAGCTGTTTCAAGAGCCCTGAAGGGGCTTATCAGACACTGGAGCCAAATGCATTTCTGTAATCAGACCAAAATAAATAGCGGCACCTTGTCTGGGGATGGTATTTCTGACAAGAGACTTGGCAGGAGTTACACAAGGTAAAGTAACAGGAGAAAGGAGCTGACTACAGCAGCATTGAGTGCTGGGTGCGTTTTAGCCAGCTCCATCTCCAAAGCTTTAAACAAACCTGACTGCTCTTGGCCGTGGGGCAACTGCTGTGTATACCCTGCGGCTTCTGTGCCACAACCTGAGTGCCTTTTGGTCCAGCTTTCTTCCACGTGTGAAGAAAAACATGTTTCAATGATTAAGCGTGGATCCAGGGCCACCACAGTTTCTGCATCCTGCACCATGAGAGCGTGAAATTTGGAACTGCAAGTGCTCTGTGCTGAGACAGAAGTGTCAAGACCTCGAGGAAGGGAGGCAGGCAGTTTAAGGAGATTGATAAGGTATCTACCCAGGAAGGTGATAGCAAATGCTCAACATGTGGTATCTCGATTAAATTTAATAAAAAAGAAAAAAAGAGAGAGAGAGATTCAGCAAGATAACCAGGGAACTATTTACTATCTTATTAAAACTGTGCTTTTATTTCCTCATCAAATCTTTTCATTACGCCTTCAAGGCATAAGGAGGATTATTAAATGTCAGCCACAATTCAAATAATTAATGTATGGTGCTACAAGATATATATGTGCTTTCCATGAGGATTAATAATAGCTGCTATTTTTCTTCCAACCGTATTTTCTCCATAATACATATATTAATCATAAGAACGTTGTGCACTTTTTAAACCTCTCCAGTACTGAAAGTCTTTCAGGAACTCACACTTTGAAAATTGGAAAACTCTTAATATATTCTGTTCTCTACTTTTTCATTTACTACCAAATTACAAAAACACAGTAAGCACTTGGAAAGGAAGAAGAAGTAAAAGAAAGGCAGTGCTTTCTCCAGAGCTGCTAATTGCAGAATCAATGTCCTCAATTCCTTGAAATAGGTCTTTAAAAACAACAACTTGTAAATTCAGGAAGCAACTCATCCCCCATTAAAGCAAACTGGCTTTTGTTGCTAACCTACTACATTTAAAATACTTTAGAAAAGGGATCAGAAAAGTACTTTTTACATCAAACACTCTTCCCAGGGCTGGCTGAGGGCTGTGTTCAGCACCTACTTGTCAGCTCATCTGCCTCTGTGCTGGTCCCTGCAAGGTGCTGAGCACCAACCCGCACATAAAAATCACTGCACGGGCCATTAAAATCACTCCTGGGGCTTTGCCACTCAGATTCCTGCTGCCAGTGCCAGAGCAGAGAGATGAAGGGCTGACCCCTCTGCTCTTGGGCTTTGTACTCAACATCTGACCTGGACCTTCCCTGCGAGCTTGACACTAACTCTTCCAGTAATTTTAGCCCACAGACTAAGCGTGTTAAGTGAGGTGGGACATGTTACTGCAAATCACTTTACACTTACTATGTGCAGGGAAAGAGCTCCTGTGGAAGGACTGACCCCACTGACAGGTTACCCACCATCCGTGCTCCCATGTGGGCTGTAGACATACTGCTTGGAGTATGGTTTTCGTACCTGCTGGTTGCCTTTCAGCAATACAACCAAAAATGAGCTCAGCTCCCCACTGCACAGCAAATAAGCATGTCCAGAAGTAACATTTAATTTCTTTACAACTTAGAGAAGTTTGAATTCTCTCCTCCCCTCCCAGCTGTACCCCAGGTGTAACCCTTCCACAGTGAAGAGTCACGGGATAGCTGATTTCGAACACTGCGAAGTACAGAACATATCCAGAACATATTCCATCTCCAAAACAGCTCTAGAAAAGTCCATGTCCTATTTAAAGTAATTTTTTATGAACATGAGATCAGGGTTTGCTATGTATGTAAAGGTATAACCATATGTGTAACCACAGCACCATACACGTGCATTCTGGTAACGTTCCTGCATTACCAGAATGCAGAATGGACAAATGCACATTACCATGCACATTCCCCCAGTACAGCATCAAAAAATAATTGTAACCATCTATGTGACCTGACAACTGCCAGCTTGGGGCAGCTCCTACATCTCAGGACATAAACTATTTCTACAGAGACACTTAGGAGAGCAAGTCTTCCATGTCATGCATTTCTTTTTTAAATGTCAAGAAGAACTATTACAACTATTACAACCTACCTCCTCGCTGCACCAGCAACGTGACTTCGCTTCCCTTAGGACATTCAATCAGCATATCCACCACCTGGTTGTGAGTGAGGCTCTGCACATTCTTCTTGTTGACTTCAACTATAAGGTCACCCTCCTTTAGGCCACGGCACCTTGGGCTGTCCACGATTTGTTTCACTCTTTGGCCACCCCCACCAGGACTGTCTGCTATAGTAAACCCAAAGCCCATAGGCCCTTTCACTATATGCACAGTTATGAGTTCAGGTTGTGTTGCTATTGAAGACGCCAAAGAGACCGTGTCGTTGGGGTAACCATGGGGTCCATTGGAGGAGACCTCAGCTGGGCTGCTGGGTCTTGCATCCTTTGTGCCATTTACTTTCCCTGTT
>JBCJKH010057648.1:24251-34791 GCA_039877255.1 Loriculus beryllinus
TGCCATATAAAGGAGATGGAGATGACCTCAGTGTATCAGCTCTTACTGCTCCCTGTGAGGCCAGGAGGATCTGTCCAAATGTATGTCAAATCCTATTCTAAAGGTCAAATTTTTGTGTCCTCTTGTACAAGCTTCTGTTAAACAGAGGTGACCCATTACCCCATATTCAACAAACCTCCTTGGAAAACAGGAAGTTGTGTAAATGCTCAAAGTTTTAATTTTCTTTATTTAGAAAATTATTTAATTTTCTTATATTTAGAACAAAAATTGTTGATAATCTCAGGAGCTGAATATCTGGTGCCAACAAGGTTATACTAACCATGAGTGCAGTTAGTGAATAGGCCATATGCTTTCATGCCCTGTCCCTAATGCTGCAGTAACCAGCTGAGCCATTTGAAAATGTCTTTCTTTGCACTGCAACATTTGCAAATCTCAACAGTATATCAATGGGCTGTGAGCTCAATAAAGCTTATCTGCATTAAAACAAAATGGAACATCTCATGATGTTTAAGCAGAATACTTGTGTATGTAAGTGTCTGCAGAACTGGGGTCAGGCTTATCAAATAATGAGTTCCCTTGCACCTATTTTTTCAGCTCTTCCTTTGCACTACATCCTGATATCGGACAGAAAGAATGGAACATTTCCATTTCATTACTGCCTCTAAATTTGCTTTTTAAAAACCTCTCCCTTATTAAGTCACCCTTTGTGAAGACCTTCATGACAAATCTTTCAGATTGTTGGTGTGCATCCACCTACTTCTGATGTTACTTGGTCTGCTGCTTATTCATATTGAGCTGTGCATAATGCTAATGTACCATGAAAATTACTACATTCTTCTTTACATTATCATTTCTTTCAAATCTTTGCACTGAAAGAACTTAGGCCTCCAGCATTATTCCAAGCATATTATCCAAAAGAACATTTCCTGTAGCAGTGTTACAAGTCCACTCAATAGCTGCTGGCCGCTGATGCTGTATCAATCACACAGAAGCCAAAAGCAGAATACACTTACTTGCAAGTCATTACAGAAACCAGAGGTTAATTCTATAGTAATACAATCCTCCAGTACGCAGAACTATAAACTGTAAATATAGTCCCTTTTTAAAAGCAATAATAGACTGAGTGGAAATAAAATCCTATGCAACCTCTTCTGGCTTTCAGCTTTCCAAGTGCACCAGAGCATAGCTGAACAGAAATAACAACTGCTCTACCATCAGTACAAACAGAATGAGCACCACTGAGATTAGATATCAAGAGAGCATTCTCCATAAAAAGATGCAGCAAATAAAAGTGCACCACATCATTGAAAATGATCTGTTTATAAAATCACCTACTGAGGCAAAATTTTCAGCTGCTTCATTCACAAGCTCAGCAGAAGCATCCTATGTAATACTTAAACTTTCTAAATCACACTTTGATGCTCTTGCCTGGGAAATGTTTGTGGCTACCATAAAAAGACATCATTAACAGCTTGATTTCAATGCTAGCATCTATAAGCTTTCTCCTGGAGCTTTTGATGCCAACGGAAAAGCCTCTGACTTCTGCAGAGCCCAGGAAGAGTCAACCTTGGACAAATGGGAAGATTAAGGCCCTCCAGCTTTCTTCAAGCTCTGAATCAATAACAAAAACAGTGTAGATCTGAAGCTAGGGGAAGATCAATGCTTTGTGTGGTAGGGGAGTTTTGCTGATATATTAGGCTTGTTGAAATAAAAAAACTGAAAGATGCAAAATGATACAAAGGAGAAAGTAAGCAATTAAAGTTTAAAACAGTGCAGTTGGAGTCAAACATCGAAACAAAAGATGGATGATTTACCTAGTTCACTGTCCAGTTCCTCCGTGTGTACCCCTTCTTCTCCAAGGGAAGAGCAGTAAATGAGACAGAAAAAATTAAAAGAAAATTTCAGACAACTTCAGCACCAAGCAAAAAATTCCCTACAGCAAACAGCAGAACCGGCACTCGTTTTGTACAGCCCGAGCCCAAGCTTCTCACTTATTGCACTTTACTGATCAGAATATTGATGGATCTGATGCAGATAATGAAAGAACTGGTTTTGTGTTCTCAAAATCTGTATCAGTTGACTATGTCCACACCATGTTTTGATATGGCAAAGTAATACATATGTGTTTTTTTCATTGTAGTGAAGCTTCCCCCCCAGACCTGTGAGGTCCAACCTTCACAATCCGTTCTGTAGACACATGGATCTATCAGAAGGCCAGACCTGAATGCTAATGAAGATACCTGAGAGGAAAACCTTGCATCTAAATAAGAACTAATATAGCAAGGTTTTAAAGAAGGTACCTAAATTTATGTGCGTACTAGGACTTCAGTGTAACTATTCGGATGATTTAAGATAGGCATGAAGCAAAGCTCCGCGTTTAACTGGAGGCACAGGCTCACACCAAAGCCCAGATGCACTGGTGAGGCATATACAGGAATGGGACAGTTTTAGCAGGGCACCTGGGACAAAGATCACATAATTTTTCAAAGATACAAAGCCATCAATATTCACTGCTGCTTCATTTATCATTATGTGCTCCATATTCAAAAGTTAACAGTGACACAGATGATTAAAGTATTGCTTAATCTATAAATAATAATAATGCAGTCTGAAAATGAAAGATGGTGACAAAAACAGAACAAAGATGGTAAAAACAATTTTGGACCTAATACAGAAAAGTATCAGCCACATAAATGATTGATAGAAGGCAACAGAAGATGCAGTGCCACAGCACTGCTTTGGAAAATTTGGACACCTAGAAATATCACCTTCCATGACTGTTTGCTATATGTTCTACCAAAACAGTTGTTTAGGGCTGTTAGCGTAAAATATGAATCACAATTTCCTTTGACAGCCTAGAACAACTGGAAACGACCAAAAACTTGTTAGGGACACGTATCCTAATGAAGAAAAACACACAAGGCAAATCTGAAACAACACCTAACATTTATAGAAACCACAAACAGGATGGGATCAAGCCTGAAAGCTCACACACATACATGGGATAAAAAAGAGGAGGACTCCCACAGACATCAGTGGAAATACATCCAACAGTGACCCTTGCAAAAAATGACAGCTTCTATGATGCAGTAAAAATAACCTTCACTCTTCTCTGTGCTCACAGTTTCTGAAGCACAATCATTCTTATGTGCAAAACAAGAACAGAGTAGGCAGGTAAAAGTGCAGAGCACTGCTATACCTATGAAGCAACTGGTTTAACTACCGAGTGTTGAAAATATTAATTAATGAGCAACTTAATGAATGAAGTGAAAGGGTGTGGGGGGAAGATGACATTAACTGATTTTAAGGACCTAATTAACCAAAAATGCCACTACTCTGCAAAGTTATGAACTGAATTAAACACAAAAATATCAGCTGCATGCTTCGAATCCCAATAAAATTAATAATTCCAATGTTTGTCTTATAATTGCTGAAGAGGACAAGAGAAACTTTCCCGTCTGTGAGGAGACTTGAAATTGTTGGATAGAGGAGCTATCGTTTGCTCCTTGCCCTGGCTGGGGGCACAGCATGGGGCATGCTGACCCACAGCAGCATGTGCTGCTTGTTGGCATCACTGGGTCTATCAGCATAGTGGGAGTCTTGCTGGTGAAAAAAGCCAGGACAGAAGTTGTGCTACAGGGAAAACTACTCCCTGAGAAAGGAAAGCTTATGCTGAGATTTAGCAACCTCCTCTTTAAACTGCCAGCAATGCTTACTGCAAGGAGGAGGGAGCTTTGCTTCCATATGCTGTTATTTAATTTTGCTCCTGTTCTGATTACCCACTGACATATCCATTTTTAGGCACAGAGCAAGGCCTTCATTAACCCAGCTCCCCCTGCTTGCTCCTCGACAGACGATGCCAGTTGCTAAGAATCTGAAGCAGGAATCAGCTTGGTGTGCTGGTTTTTGCCTGGGCTTTGCACATCCTTGTGGTCTGGGGATACGCTGCACCGTGCACTAGGATGTTGGTGACCTGCTTCATCACGGCAGCAAAGGCTGCAGAGGCAAATTCTCACCTCCTGCAAAACCTCACATGTGAAAGGATGCAGAGGATGTAAAAGTGCACATGTAAAAATAGTAACAACAGCTCTGGAGGCCAGATATGAACTTAAGTCAAAAGGGATTGAGCTGATTCTTTTCCAAAATGAAATCATAATTCTTGTTGAGCTGACTCACACAGATTAGGTTAATCATATTATGAAAACTAATTTTATAAGGACATCACCAGCACTAACAAAGGAAACCCATTTTTCAGATACGTCTACCATCATAGCATTGTGTTAGCCAAAATTACGCATTAGAATAGGTCTCCTTTTCTGGTCAAAGACCAAAACTTCCACACAGGCTTTCCCAAACACTTAAGTTATTTCCATCATGACGAATTGCCTTTTTCTTCCAGCATCCCCTAAAGTATGCACCTCCTTTAACAGTCCTGCTTTTGGCTGCTCTAAATGCAACAGTGGCTTGCATTTTCAACATCTCAAGGAATACAAAACCATATCAGTGTAAATTTTCAGAGCCAAAATCTACACCTTCAAATAGAATTCATTTTCAGCAATCATAACTCTAAGTGGACTGTCAGAATTTAGCAGCAGAAGTGAGGCAATTGAGTTATTTCTGTCCAAAACCAACAACATAACTCTTTCAGTTCATGTAAAGCAGGTAGTTAAAGCATAACACAATAGAGCATGGAGAGACTCAGTCACTTTCCTCCTACACAGCGATCCAAGGAGCAAATACAAAGCTTTGAGTCTTGTTCAGCATCAGTGACTATTCAAATGCCTTTGCAAAAACACCCTCTTACTTGTAGCACCCCTTTGGTTTTTCCTAAGTGATCTACCACCTAAACAGCTATTTTACATACACAGACAGTGATCTTAAAACATAATGGACATTGTCTCTATGCACTTACTCATAAGATTTTTTTTTTTTTTTTAATATTTCTGAACACAGGTTATTGGAAAGGGGAAGAAAGAAGAAAGCCATCTAGAAATGGACCAAATACATTTATTTCACTATTTTCAGTCTCTTACCATCATCTTCACATTCTTCTAGAGGCTTCTGCTGTTTGTTCAGGCACCGTGGATCTAGCCAAGATGTTGTTTTTGTGTTATGGCTGGAAACCAAAAATGGAAATATGACCTTTGTTAAGATTACAGAGCTCAAGTATCAGTGACATAAAAATATATATCCTCTTTATTATTCAACAGGCCTGAAGGCATACTTTTGCTTCAGAAGAAACAGAATTACAATTCGATGCTTTACAAACCAGTCAACCAAATCACAAGGATCTTGGTACTGAAAACACAAAGGTGAAAAGTGAAAATACACAAATCAGCATTCCTCACTGGAAGGATGAACATGAAAGCTGCAACACTAGAATATTAATTTCCAAATTTGGCGGTTTGTTTCTTAATTCCAGGAGCTGTCTCTGAGCTATTTGCCTCCTGATGACAAGTCTCCCTTCTTCCCTAATCCATGCAGTGATATCTGCTCCCATGAAAGACCTCTAACATTTGTCTGGATTTGACCCAAGTATCAGCTGAAAATGTAATTTCCAGTTAAAACGCTCTAATTACACTAATAAAAATCTTCTGTCAAAGCCTCTGATGGAAGTTGAACAGCTTTACTTTCAACTGTTCCTTTCTCCAAGCCTCCTGACAGTACTGTGATGCCAGTCCCAATGGGGAAGCCTGCATAGTAAACAAGCTTAAAATACATGTTTCTAGAAACTATTTTCTCCCATCATTTCACTTGCATACACAGACAATCTTGTAACATAATGCCTCTTCTACACCCTGATATCATTGTAGACATACACTGCAAAGATATCCCTCCAGTCCCTGAGGTATCATTTATCTAGCTTAGCCTTTAACACTACTGAACAGTTTTAAGTTTCAATACTGTAGTAATGCTATTTACTTCTCCTTCAAGGTCTCAGAGAGGTTTACAAACTTAACCTTAGCCTCACAACAGTTTTGTGACGCTGGAAATGCTGTAATGAGGACTATGATCCCCGAGGAACTAAAAACCAACCAGCACACTTGCATTTTACTGCAAGAAGAGGGGGTTTACCCCCTCCTACTATTCAGCCCTCCTTGAGGCAGGATGACCTAATGTGTCTAATCCTTTTGCATGCTTCAGAGCAATCGACCGCAGACTAGAAAAGTGAATGGCAGAATTCAGCAAGCCAAACAGAACCAAGCGGTTCTGCCAACTTATACATAACAAAGTCTGTAGCCTAGCTGACAAAGAGGATGGTGGGAGGAGAACAACAGAATATTTGCATATTTCTTGCAACTTTGCCTTGCTAATCAAAGGCCCTCAACATTGTGGTTTGCTGATGCACAGAAAGTTTAGCTAGACACCTTTCAGATCAAACACTCAGAGGGACAAGTTTATGTTAGACCTGTCAACATGCCCAGATCTGCATGCCGGGTAGTGAGGGACTGGGATACTTCGGGTAATGAATATCCCAATTAAAACAACATGGAAACATCTCGGGAGCCAAACTGCTTCAGCTACAAGCCATAGGTTATCCAACACACAGCTGGCCCCACAGGACCTGCACTGGTTGTGTGTAAGCAGCTCAGATGTCTCCACACTTGATCACCCAAAGTGCTCTAGATGACAGTACAGGCATCTGAGCCAGCTTGGGCCCACACAGCCCATTAACTTGCTCTCTTAATTTGATACAAATCAAACTAAATAGTTTCTAGGCTCAGAGTGTCCTTAGAATGAGCAGAACTGCAGTCATTCAGTGCTACAATCCACACTAACACAAAATCCTGCACAAAATCACCCCTTCTGCGTATGCATCATCAAAATGGTCAATTTGTGCTGCAGGGAAGGAAGCAGCTGGTGAACTACTAGATTTTCATGTCAGACAGGCTACATTCTTCCACCACATATATGATTCTCCTGCAAAAGGTCTAACAAATTATTTAAGGCGCTAGTCTTGCATTAATAAGAGAACACACATGCACAGAGAATATAGCAGCCATGAGGCTGGGTTTGGGGGAAATTGCTGTTAGCAGCAGCTGAACCCTTGGCTGAGGTATGACATCAGGGGCACATATAGGCACAAAAAGGGAAGCAACTGGCTGCTTGGGCAGCATTTAGTGCTCATCATCCATCCTCCTTCAGAGAAGAAAAACGGCAGGCTGGATGGGCTATTACTCAGGCTGGTTTATATACATTAAAGCCACAAAGCACACCAAAGGATGAGGCACCCTGAGGAATAACGAGGGGCAGAATACCATGTTTGGGCTAATAAGGACATTTCAGTTTCACCTGATAGGCAGCTGAGGAGAATTTGCATTGTGCCTTCTAGACTTCGGCTTGCATTAGGGGGTCTGTGGAGCCTTTTCAGGTAATTGAGAGTACTGTGGAAAATGGCCTTTTTTTGCAGCAGCCCTTTCCCGGCTGGTGGAAGAGCATTTGCAGTGTTCTTCACGCCCTCCAGACCTTCTCTGATGTGTTCCCGTGCCACTGCACCCAAGGGAAGACCTGCTCTGGTGAACCTTTCCTGGGCCCTATCCAAAAGTCTCCTCTCTTGATGATGGAGCATGACTACTCCCCTTAGTGCCCTTATCCAGCAGAATTCGCTGGAGTGCCCGAAGGAGCATTAGCAGAGGAGGCTCTTCTGTACTAACTGGCTACTGGCTCCTGGTACACAGACAGAGGATCTCAGTTCCCAAGACTGAGTTAAACAGGACATCAAATCCGAAATCAATTCCTCACCCTCCTCCTCTACCTAGGCAGCCAAGGACTTGAGAGTTTCAAAAGCTAATTGAATTTTAATGTCTAGCTAAACTCTGTGCAAGAAATCCCTTCCACTAACAGGTCCCATTTTATAAGTTACTCCTATCTCAATAAATCTAGACAAGTATAATTAGAGACTATTATTTATGGCCTAAAAAATCAATATCATCATAGAGCTGCTGACAGCACTCAGCTATTCAGCAAAGACTGCAGAGCATGAGGTATTTCTTTTCCAGACTTCCTGTGCCTACTCTGCACCGAGCTATTCCTTCTGCAAACTGCTGGAGCATGTTAACACACTTGGCCCATCTGCTCTGATGAGAGGACAACATATAAGGTCCATTCCCCAGCTCTGCTTCATGTGACCTGAGAAATTCTCTCTGCTGCATTATACACAGAGGCAGGCGTCAGAAATGAAGTCTCAGCCCTTTCAATTAGGAGCTTTCACTCCACATGTGAAAACAACCGGCCCATATTTTACAAGTGTCTGTCGCTTTTTTAACCACCCTCATAAAACAAGCAATTCCCTCTGACTTTGAACTCGGGAGTAATTTGGATGTTAATCCAACCAGGAAATGCAAAATCCCTTCTAGAAGCAGGAAAGAACTTAGAGCTCTGCAGCATAACCGTATACACTAAATATTTAATACACACACAAAATGCATCCATGGAGATTTACTTATGCCCAGAGAGAGAGGGAGAGAGATGGAATTAGAACAATAAAAATGTGCTTTACTCTATAAAATAGACTTCTCCGCTCTCAGTGTAGGCCATCTCCCAGTTTTCTGGCAGAGGACCTAGGTTATCCTCAGCAGAAGGAGGTAGGTATTGAGGGAGGTTCTGAGACGGTTCCGTGGTGGGAACGTTGGTGTGGCTATCAATCACAGACGGTGGGGCTGTCTCTCTTACGATATGCGGATTATGCTCCTCTTGGTCACCAGACGCTGCTGTGGAATAAACAAGCACAAATAAAATTGAAAAAAATCAGTCTTTTTCTCCTCCCATTTGCCTCTCTGGGTTTATCCTTATGGTTTTCCCCTCCTTGCTTTTTTAATTCACAACGCAGAGCAACAGATGAATCGAGGGCAGAGCCTTTGCAGTCTTTTTGCCAGCAGGGATGAGCTTGCTTTACCCACGCACACTCTGCCAGCCAGACCCTCGCCAGCACAAATCAGAAGCTGTGATCAGCTACTGCGTTCGCTTTAATAGGCACCAAAGTCTTCCAAGCTGTCTGAGGCCAGGCCTCACTGATGTGGAGGAGTTCAATGGGTTTCTGAGCAGGCTTACAGGTTTGCTCCCGCAGAGCCAATTGTGGGACAGGGCTTAGGAGAATAAAATTTCTTCTTTGAAGAATGATCAAAAGGGGAGGTTTTTATAAGTGCAGAAGGTAGTCAGAAGCTCAGAATCAACAAGCTAATGGTGAAAGTCCTTAGTACAGGGAATCTTCTTTAAATTAAAAATTAAAATGAATGCCAGGACTACACCGCGTGTCCACATGTCTGCTGCTCACTACTGCCTGATCTTGCTGTCTGAAGAGGTTTATGCCACAGCTCATCACTGTAACCTTCCAGTCAAAGTCACTCAGGAGTATTTTATAGTGTATCTGGCCCTCTAAGGAAACATTCCTGATGCTTATGTAAGTGCAGTTTTGAGCTGTATCCATAAAACAGTGCTGCTCATTCGCTCCACCCCAATCACAGTAAATGCTCTCCAAAAATCAGGTCTGTGCCCGTAATTCCTTCACAGAGAAGTTTTGGCAATAACAGACAAATTCTAAAACTACCCCGTGGGTACCAAATGGATTTTCTATGTTTGGCTTTTGACGGTGATGAAGATTTATGGCAGTACTTCCAAATCACCTGAGACCACCAGCCCCGGTACCTGCAGCACGCAACACACTGAGCAAAACACAGACAACAGTGTCATGCTCAACCCCAAAGTAATGGGACTGAAAAGGCCTCACAGCCAAGACCTCATCTCTGCTTTCCAGACCAGGGACCACTGACTTCCTCAACTCACAGCCTCGGTTTTGGGGAGTTGTTAACTGTAGCTCCTCCACCAATGCAGTCTGTGTGCTGCTACTGCAAAAAAGACAAGCTATTGAAAATAACAAACAAGAAGAAGTGGGAGAAAAAACATCTAGATTATACCAATACCCTCAGCTGCCTGTTTGATATCCTTCCTGGTGTTCAGTATTTTTAGGTAGAAGATGACAAGATAAAGAAACATAAATGAATCATCACCAGCTGACGACTGAGAGCATAAACATGCCAAAGTTTGAAAAACACAAGTCACCGAGAGGTCTTCTAAGGAAGCAGGAGCATTTTAATAGGGCTAGCACACTATCGTGTGAATTAAGCATGAGGAATCACTTTGGTATATGAGACTTTTTCTTGACTTTGTGCCCATTTAATGGAGGCAAGGGGCCAGGGTTTGATAACGCTGTGACAAATAAGCTGCATCTTTCAGTATTTCATCTTGCAAAGGAAAACGGGAAGAGAAATGATGCTCAAGTTAGTTCAAGGGCACCAAACTGAGACGGGAACCAAGAAGGTCTAACAGAATCTCCCACCAGCTTCCTCCCAAAAACAGATCCTGTGGCAAGGGCTCAGGTTGCTGGCGTGTCACAACATGTGAGAAAATACCCTCAGTGCAAAACTTTGTAGAAGAGATGGTAAACAGACAGAGACTCCAGTATGGGAGTAAATAGACCATCCAGGAATGACTTGGGTCGGAAATAATGCATATATGTAACAGGCAGCAGCCAAACAGAGCA
>JBCJKH010057648.1:47880-62143 GCA_039877255.1 Loriculus beryllinus
GTCCAACCTGGCCTTGAACACTGCCAGAGATGGAGCACTCACAACTTCCTTGGGCAACCCATTCCAGTGCCTCAGCACCCTAACAGTAAAGAATTTCTTCCACATATCCAATCTAAACCTTCCTTGTTTAAGCTTTAACCCATTACCCCTTGTCCTGTCACTACAGTCCTCAATGAAGAGTCCCTTCCCAGCATCCCTATAGGTCCCCTTCAGATACTGGAAGGCTGCTATGAGATTACCACGCAGCCTTCTCTTCTCCAGGCTAACCTGCCACAACTTTCTCAGCCTGTCATATGAATATACTATTGTTTTATTTATGGTCTACATATGAAACTTGTTTTATTTATGGTCTGCATATGACACTGAGTTGGTGTATTTCAATTAGTAAAATGTCGCAGCTTTCAGAAATAAGTTCTGACTGTCTCCAAACCATAATAAGAAGGTAGAAGGGTATATAAGGAATAAGGAGCAGATTGAAGACTCTTACATTTCTTATTCTGGATACTGGGTTCAGAAGTTTCATCATTTTTCTCCATTAGTCATGTCCACCATGAGCTATCCTTTGGATCATAGCATCATACTGGTTGGAACAGGCCTCTACGGACAGCTAGTGCAACCCCATGTTCAAAACAGGCCCAGTAAAATCAGGTTGCCCGAGGCCATGTCCAGGCAAGTTTCTGAGTGCTCCATGACCTCTCAGGCAACCTGGTTTAGTGCTTTACCATACTCATGGAGAAAGATTTTTCTCCTTCATCTCCCTGCACATGTGTAATTTCCACTCCATAATCATTTTGGAGGCTCTTCAAAGAGCTTGCACCAATATGCCCTTATCTGTCTTGTACAGGGAATTGAGAACAAGTCACTAGTCCAGATGTGATTTCACAATAGATGTTAAGTAGAGAGGGAGTATCACTTCCAGCAGGTGGCTGGTCTTTTTTACGCACTGAGGGCAAACTGCTGAATCACATTTGAATTCTTGTGTAGCAGGACCCCACAGATTATTTTCTGCAGAACTGCTTTCCATTAAGTTGACTCCCAGCAAGAACAGTTGCAGGGCATTATTCCTTACAAGATGCAGACTCTGCATCACATCTATCTGCTAGAGCACTGATCTCTCCTCACAGTTTTTTAGACACAGTGAACTTGCTGGTCCCACTCTATTCCATCATCTAGGTCTTTAATAAAAGTGTTAAACACTACTGCAGCAGCAGCCATCACTGAAGGACACCACCTATAATTAGCCACTGGTTGGACTTTGCTCAGCAGATCAGAACTGTCTGAGCCCAATGCTCCAGCCAATTTTCCAACCAATTTATTGTCCACTTATCAGTCCACATCTCATTGATCATCCTGTAACTATGTCAGTGTCAAAGTCATTGCTAAAGTCACGGTAAGCAACAGTCACTGCTTTCTTTAGCTTTGCAGCTAGTCATCCCACCAGGCAAGACAATCAGGCTAGTGAGGCATAATTTACCCTTGGTAAATTGGTAATGGCTGTTCCTAATCTACTTCTCGTACTTCATATAGCTGGAAAAGACTTTGAGGCACTCTCAGCCACTAGAAAGAGAGTGTCCAACCTGTAGTCTCCTGGATTCTTCTTTTCACACTTCCTGAAGATGGATGCAACATCCATGCTGCAGAAATTCATTTCATGAGTCTATGACTGCACATGAGTACCATCAGCAGAAATCTCACTGTGGATGAGCAACAACCATGTTCCAGACAACCTTATATTCAGAGTAAGATTTTATGCCTCATACAACATGAAGTTCAGTTACTCCTTGGAAACAACACAGAAAACACTAACATGACAGTCTTAGACAAAGAAAAAAAATAGTTTCTTTCAATAAAATTGCAGCCATTAGAAGTAGCTATATTAAAATGTTCACCAAATATGCAGAAAAGTAAGGTTCTGATACCTAAACAATCACAGAAAGCCTTTTTAAAGCAGTGAGAATACAGACACTTATTATTACTTCTTTACAAAGTTATAATGGGCTTATAACAGAGCATGTTGTCAGCTTCTGGGTCTCACGTCTTCCATGAATTATATCCATATACGTCACAATTTTTGAGGGCAGTGTTCACAGTGCTCTTTTAAATGCTAATTGTTAACAGGATTAAATATAAAAGATCTGATTGTTTTGTTGGGTTTTGGTTGGGGTTTTTTTGGTTTTGGAGTGTTTTTTTGTTGTTTGGGTTTTTTTTTTTTTTACTTTCTAGTAAATTTAGATTGAATGCAGGCAAGTCGCAGATAAAATCAAACATTTAATTTTAAATACATGCTTTGTTAACATCCTATAATACACAGCTGAGAATATTTAGTATTTACATGTTCTCCAAATCTAACATATCATAATCATATCCAGTATTCTTTCATGACCCCAGCTGAGCTGCCATCATGCAAAAATTAGAACTTTAAGTTTTACACTTTATTCCATATCCTTTTATCCCCCACATTATTTTCAAATATATTTTGGACTAAGGAGTAACTATCCAAGGGTATACTGTGTATTGCAAAGACATTTACTCCCTCCTTGTGTGCTCACTGATTTCTTATTAGTACTAATGGAAGTTTATGACATGCACATCACTCAGAGAGCAGTCCTTGAGGAGAAAATGAAACGGCTGGCTAGAACAGGTTTCACTGTTGATATCAGAGTTATCATTAAAAAAAAAAAAAAAAAAAACAAAACAAAAAATGAAGGTAGCAAAATGCAGCATAAACCAAATTATAATTAAAGGAATCTAAGACTATAAAGCTGGGCAATAAACTTAAGATTTGGATATTAGAAGTCTAACTTATTTTGTGGTTTTCATAGACAAAATTGCTGCATTGAGACTGAAGCACACCATCTCCCAAGAGCTAACCAAGACTAATACTGTCTTGATCAATACAGTTGTAAAATAAGATTTCCAAAAAAAGTACAACAAAGCCATTAAAGAGACCTCAGAAGGCAGCAAAATAATTTTTGAAGCTCTAAGTGAAAAATGAACTTTATTTATTTCACATTACAATCAAATAGCAATGTGTCTCGATGCATATGCGTACACATGCATCATCAGTACTTGCTTTATTCTTATTGATTTTTCCTTCCATGGGCCAGCTCTCCAGAACCACTGTGCACCAGCGTCACCAATGTCAAGAAAGGAAAGATGCTTCTCAGCACTTTTGACAAATTATTCCCTTAAAGTTCAGACACTTCTATCACCCACAGAAATGAAATACGCATCAGACTTGAGAAATCAACACCACATGAAATCTAAACAGTTTAGCTGCTGCTGCATTTAATCACATAAGCAATGAAACACAACCATGTTATAACTATCCCAGATGGGTACAGCACTTCCTGAAAACCAATTCCCAGCATGTCCCAGAAGCCAGCTTACAGACAGTTACCCATTTTGTCTTTCCAAGTGGAAAGGTCACCAGAACAAATACCATCACGATCAGGAAGCAATGGCGAGGCCCTTTTTGCTGATCTATTTTGAGCACCATGACAAAGAAAACTAATTTAGTGTTATAATTAGAAACACAGAGAGGAAAAAGCTCATTTTGGAGAAGTGCTGCCGCTGGAATGTTAACATTGGTGCTGATGTTGCTAATCAGCTCTAAGAAGTGGAGGAATGAAACCAAGTTACACATTTAGCATCCTCATGCAAACCAGGTTTCACACTGCAATTGTGAATAAGTGCAAGGTTTAAAGGTGACCCTACACGAGAGTTTTTAAACAAATAGTGTCTGGAGATATTTTTAGAGGTAAAAAACCAAACCCACACGTCACAATCTTTTTTGTTCATATTTGATGACTACTTTTCAAAGACCATCAGCTATTTGCATATAGCTCATATTTGGAAATATATTTCACGTTTCTTATTAATGGCTACAAGAATAAGGTTTTTTCAACTTCTAATAATTATAGAAAGACCCAATGAGCTTCTTGCAAATAAAAATATGACATGAATGAGCTGGAGGACACTGGAAGGACTTTCAAACCTGTAACATTTCTTTTCATTGTCTTCTCAAAAGGTACATTTGAAGGTTCTTCAAGGAATAAATAATACAAAAAAAAAAAAAAAGGCAACAAAAAGCAAACAAATAAAAAACCCAAACAAAAACCAAAAGGAGTTTTCAATGTAAGGGGATACATATTAGATTTAGTTACACAAATCTGGCAATTTGCCTTGCATTTCTCTGGAAGTCATAGAATCAAAGCTCTCTTTTTCCCTGCTCTCACCCTGGTGACATTTCAGTGCCCCTTGGCTGTCTCAGTGCTGCTGTTTGTAAAGCTGTGCTGTAAAGAGAATCAACACAATGACTGAAGTTAGAAGCAATTATCCAAGAAAAAAGAAGACAAAAAAGGCCAAAAGCAGTGCATCATGTAGCTGCAGAGTGAGAGACAACTGGGTGATGAAGGATGTGTGCTTAGTGAAAATGAAGGGAAAGAGAGACAACAGGAGGGCAGAACAAGTGAACAGGAGATGAGCCATAGTGCATACAAAGAACAGATGCATCTTCCCTCACTGCCTCTCTGTTTCCTCAGTATTTTGTTACTGGATTTCATATTAGATATCCCTGCCCTACTGATGTTAGTCTTTTGAGGTAGTCATCTTGAAAGGAAAAGGCAAAAAAACAGCAATACTGGGATTCCCTCTCATGTTACACAGAGAAAAGGGAAGTAGAGCACTAGGAAGGAAAGTGAGGTCGTCACTTCAGCTGGTTAACTCAAGGGCTGGTGATGCAAGTCTGATGTGCTACCACAGTTATATGAAGTGCTTTATCACTGCCTGTGGTTCCATACCTTCATAAGTTCCTACTTCCAGAAGGGTCCCACTTCTCTCCAACTCCAGAAACTCCTCCACAGTCAGAAAGTTATAGTCCACACCAGGCACTTCTCCTTCTCTTGGAGGGCGGGTTGTGCCTGAAAGATAAAAAAATGAGTACCTTAGTATAGTTGCTTTCTTACCAAGAGTTAAAAGAACAGTCAAAAATTATCGTAAAGATACAACAGTGTCTGTAAAATACAGCTCTGTGAACCGGACAGAGCACTGTCAGAAGAGTTCAGTTAGAAGTTAGGAGCCCATGTGAAAACGAGACAAGACAGATCTTGAACTGTCAATACCAGTTGTTCTTCCCAAATCCAATGTTTTTTACATTCTCAGAAAGGCTGCCTGGCAAAGAAATCTCCCATTTCACATGCAGGAGCACAGCTGGAAGAAGTTGGTATGTGGGAATATGTCAGCAATTACCCTCCTGCTATTAACACAATCTCTCATACCTGAGCTTCACTAAAACTGCAGACTGCACTTTCAGGGAGAAAGAAACTTCTTTCTAGTGTCCATTACTTCTGCTATCACTTTAGCTCACAAAACATTCTTAAAATATTAAGAAGAAATAAGATCTTTCCTCCCTTATTTCTTCTTAATATTTTATCTCTATTTATGTACCCTGACAGTTTTGATGCGCCATTCACACATGCTCACTAAGGAGACAACCTGCAAACTCTTCTAGCAGAAGTTCATCTCTAAGTTCATTTCAGTTCAAGAAATACCTTTTCTTTTGAGCAATAATTCACACTGCATCTCTCTCTAGCACTCAACCATTTAAACAGCATCCATAGAGAGCAGGGCTCTGATCACTTCTATTCTGCCAGCTCTGAAACTCTTCTCCCTTCTGACCAATTTACAGCCCTCTGAAGCATGGTATAAGGTGAGTCATTTCATGACTTTTTGCTAAGGTGGCTTGGGCCACTGCATTTTAGGTCACTGAGCACAGCTTAATTGATAAGGACCAATTTCTGTTCAATACCCTTTATTTTCCATGACTCTGGGGACAGGAGATGGCTGGATTCTGTGCATCCAAGAATAAACATGAATGACAGATTTACAGACGGTAGAAGAAACTGAACTTTGGAAGAAACAGCAGCGTTAGAGAGTTGGAAGTGTCCAAGTGCTGTGGCTGCAACCAATCTGCTAGCTTGGGAATAACTTCAGAGATGTAGAAACCATGCTTAACATTTAATGAAGCATGATTTCTCACTTCTGTGGGACTCCTCCGGCCCCTGGGCTGTGCCTTATCAGCACATACAATTTATGGAACCCTCTATAAAATGACCGAAGAACGTATGAAAAAGTTGAGCTTCTGGAAACTGATTGGGAAGATTCCAGCTCTCAGAAGTTGAAAGAACATAAATTTACCATGCCTGCATCTGGCAAATGTTTTCCTCAAGTGCCAGGGAAGCGGAAAGTCTGCTTATGCTCTATTCATCTGAGAGACTGTTCAAGAGGTCAGTCATGACAGCGTGACACCCTTGAAAGACTATCACTAGATTAACTTCCTTGACAGACATCCACTTTCTCTAACATCCTCCATTCCTTGATTCAAATAGAAATTCACTCTTCTTAAATTATTTACTATCAGCCTTCTACGGTCTATAAGCTCCTGTGCTTTTTCTACCATTCTTTCTCTTGGAGTTGGATGAATGGGCAAAGGCAGGGGGAGGAAAGGCAAAAAAGGTGATGGAAGTGATCGTAGGTATCTTCACTCTACTGGCAGAATTAATCATTACTAATTGAAAAGATTTGATTTCTCAGTGTTTGTATTCTTGAATCTTTACAGTAAGATTGCAGTGATTTTTACCGAGTGGTTTGTAACAGAGGATGGATGTTTTTCACAGATCTAGATCAAGGAAAGACTGGAACTACAACACATGTCCTTCTCTTCCCAAGTTCCTGTGTTTTCATCTAAAGGCAGTCAGCAAAGCCAGGCAGCTCTAGCATGCAAGGAGTGTGGATGCACCCAGAAGGATGGAAGGTCACAGCATCTCCTCCCTGAGTACCAACACTGTTCAGGCAGTGAGGACCCTCACTGGAGCACTGTAGCTGTAACCACTGAAAGGTTCCCCAAAACCAGACCCACATGAGAGGCAAGGAAGAAGAATTAAAAGCCTCAGCAATAAGTATATCCAATGATGTGTTGTAGGTGTCCCATGCCTGGAGCACAATGGAAGTGAGAATGAGTCTCTAGTGCTCCTCATCCAATGAATGCACCAGTCAAATGTCACTCTGCAGTCAAATGTCATGCTGCACGCAAGCTGAATGACAAAGATTGGGACATACTTTTTCTCAGTAACTGACAACACACATTCAGGAGACACAAAGATCAGGGAACTTCGGGACTCATTTTATCTTTTAAAACCCTTCTTTTCTTTATCATTCCACAGAGAATATTTATTAATAATTTCTTTCCTTCTGAATTTTTACAGCGATGAAATTGCAGTCAGCAGTTTACCAGCGCTGGCTGCCTATTTGACATGACAATTATATCTCTGCCACAATTCCTCTGAGCCATTTTAATGGATCTATTTGTTTCATTTCAGTGTTCTTAATTTCCTGAATATGTTCAAGTCGAAAAATCGCAGATGTGCTCGCTATCAGCGCGACTGCCTGCAACATAGGCTGAATGCATTAGAAACGCCAAGTCGCCGCATAAAAGAAAAACATTACATCACAGAGATAACATTTGTCACCTCGCGTGGGTCCTCAGCAACAAAACCAGACAGCAAATAGAGGGGAAAATAAAACCTACACTGGTTAGGATATCTTCTCTGGGCAAAGGCGAAAAACCCAACAACTTCCCATGTTGCCGTCTAGAGCAAAGATTGCTTGCAGATGCTCGGGCTGTTATCCTGCTTCACATCTGAGCAAGTGCTACTGAATGCAATTCAGAAAGGCAGGGGGAAGGGAAAACCCGCCTCCGTTTTTCTTGTAGCAGAATGACAGGCTGCCGGCTGGACACACGCCTGGCAGATGGCATTTCAAAGAGTTTTCATGAACCATCTGGGATGTGTACAATGATTACAAACCACACTTACAACAAAGCCAGAAGGGTTGCTTCACAAGGAGGGTGGGGGGAGAGGGCAGGCAGAAAGAAAGGGTGAAAGAAAAGAAAACCAAAAGGGGCATAAACAAAACTTAATGACTTTTCCCAGGCTCAGGACACTACAAATGACCAGCATCTTCTTTCACCGGGAGCCCTTCCACAGCCTGAAACAACTGCTCAACCACTGCACAGTATGTGTGTGCACAGCCCAACACCATTGCAGGCTGCTGATAAACTCCAAATCGTAATTAAGTCTCCTATCATTAATGTGACTTAATTATGTACAGAGCATAGTGTATGTATGTCCTCCCTTTAAACTGCATTTCAGCATCCTTAATGTGGGATGGTCATCACTAAAAGAGATGGCTATGGAGATGACTGCACATTTCATCAGAGCTAATGGCAGGTCAGACCGCTGCTAATGGTAGAATTAATTGAGCACAGTGAGTGCTGTAGATGGCCCAAACAAGAGTTAAGATACTCCACTAGAAAAGGCAAGCCAGTCCTATTTCAATACGTTAACCTGTCTGCCACGTTTGCACTGAAATATTAAGTGGCATCAAATCTTATTGCCATTAGGTAGCAATTTAGCTAATTAATTTGAGCTATGTCCCACTGTGTGACTAGCTCTGAATTGCTAATGCTACAAGAAGGAACTGGAGGAGAAACCGACTGGTTACCAACTCCTTCTGCACATTGAATGGCTCATAAAATTTCACTCTTATTTGGCTAGAACGCCCCACAACACATAAAACTAGCTACAGACATTAAATTGACAGAGGAATTGCTCAAATCTGGTGCAATCACAGCAGACTTAAGAAAATAAATAAAAAACCCTAAAGCTACTGGTTAGCATTGCCAGGTTTTACCTTCTCTTGTGGTCTGAGGAGGTAATACAACATATAACATGGGTGGCTCAGATACCAGGTGTTGGTTTGGTTATTACATCCAAGTTAGCTGCATCTCAGTTTATTGATACACCATTAACGCCTGGGCCACAGAAGAGGGATTTCATCATGGGCTGAAGACCAAACTTGAGAAACTGCTTTTAGATGGAGATAAATTTGCCCAAGCAGAGGCCAGTGTTGTAGTTAATTAAATCTTGTCATCCATGCCTACAAAAACTGAGCTGTGGCTCAGACGTACTGATGACTATCAACTAGTATTCTGAATAATTTAAGTACCAATTTAAAAGACAAATAACTGCTGCTGTTGTGTTGCCTATCAACCACACTGACAATTACCCAACATGAGCCTCAATTATATAGTCTGGACAGATTGCTAATATGTGATTCAGGGGCTGTTCAGCTACTTATCAATCTACGAGGGTCTCATGTTAAGCTGTTAATAGCCACTGATGCCCTGCTGCTAAATTAATCAAAATCTTTCTTATTGTAATCTAAAAATAAGACTTCAAAGGGGTTGTAGTCACTTCAATTACTTTCTTGTTAAAACTATAACAGTTCTTGAGCAGTAATTCTGTTAGCATACACCAAAATAGCCCCTAGCAAGTTATGTAGAAGTTGACCTCTCCAGTGCAGAACATCTACTTCTCGAAGTTGCAAAACAGTGATTTGTACAAACTCCTTATCCAATTCCACTGGCTGGCAGTGATAATCTAATGAGCCACCAAAATAATAGCAAATCAAAACCAAGTAATTTGATTCTTACCTCTCAATGACCACCTCCATTTGACAACAAATGTGTGAGCTGTACACTCAAAGTACCAATATAGTTGCTACAAGCATATTTTATACAAACTCAAGGCACTGATGATTACTAACAGGGAACAGAAGTGTAGTAAATAAGGTTTTAATGTGAAGTGTGCAGAGATACTACTGACTCATGAAGCTGCATTGCCAAGCTGTTGTGGGGCTTTGCCAAGAGGCTGTTTGCAGGTGGCTTAGAAGTAAGGATGCTTTTCTTCTAATTGCTCACAAAAACTGGTATTTCAGTCCTTGAGTCTTCATTCAGCAAGAGTCAAATTTTCATTCAGCAAGAAGAGTCTGCTCTTATCACCTACAATGAAAAAATCTTCCTCTACCAAGGAAGAAATATAGTAGAAAACCAGCCCCCTTCCTTCTAGACAGTGTTTAGAGGTCACCTTCTTCCCTCATGTCACAGGATAATTTGCAGAGCCTGCTTTGGCTCTCCTGCATCTGTCACCTATGGTGCCAGATAACTGCAAGGCAGGACAAACCTCACAGATCTGCTAACAGTGAGAAGGGAAAAGACAGAGACAACCTGGTCTGTCTCCAGAAGAGGGAACCTGATTAGCAGCCAAGCTTAAGTCAGAGCTTATCTGCAGCACAGTATTAGAAGCAGCCTTATCTACATGAACGAAAAATAAAGTGTAACCTGTCCTTAAGAAAACATCACACAGAGAACTACTTCATCTTGTTGACTTCCAGAGTTATCCAAACCAAGGCTACTGTTTTTTTTCCAATGGCAGTAAAAGGAACTGTATTTGGACACTGCTACACTACATGCTATACACATGTGATCCCACTTACCTATAGTAATAGGCAATTTATAGTTATAACTACAGGACAATAGGAAGGTTTCAGAGAGGTGTGGTTTGTCGCAAACCAAAACATGCCTAACTTATAAATGCAATTTTCTCCTGAAACTCCAAACTTGGGAAGCTTATTCCGGGATTTTCAAAGTCTGTCCCTTCACTAGCCAGCGACTTGATACCTATAAACCACAAGAACGTGACAAGCATTCAGAGCGTGTAGGCAGCTGAGTAGAAATTCAGTCCAAAGGAGAATGTGGTCTGTCATGAGAAATTAATTCACAGCTCTGTTAATGATGCATGCACAGGAACAGATGCTGATTGACTCTTCCTGGCCACACAGATAACTGCAGCTCTAAAAGCAACTTTCTGTCACGATGGTCAGCAAGAATAACTGATTAAACCCAGAAAACAGCTGACCAAGGCAAACCTGTCTTTCTACAGACACATGTCAGAGGAATGCATTCTGTGGCTGTGGTCTAAAGTAATTTTCTTCCTACAGGGGGAGGTGGAAGGGATTTGTACAAAGAGCTTACTATCTCCTCCTAACAGCCTTTCCAGCCACACTGAAGTCCCAAAGCTGTGTACTCCAGGAGCAGCTTGTGAGGATCCCCTCTTGCTCAAAGTACTGTGCCAACCACGCAGACAAGTAATGACAGGTCAACCCTCAGTGCATGTGAAAGCCACCCTCACCCTTTCTGAGGCACCACATCCAATTGCATCTCCTTGGCCGTTTCTCTCAAAGAAGTTCTGATTGTCTGGAGTTTCCCTGGGGAAATGATTCAGCAAAGCCACACAGCAACAGCTCAGTTTGTATACCCTCCAGGCACAAGTTATTTTTGTCCCTTTTAAATCTATTTTGGGTATTTTTGTGGCCTTAACTGCCACTGAGTAAGAACACTGGTAATCTTCAACACATTCATCCTTACAGGTTTTGACGTAGAGAAAGAGAGTTTGTTTCCATTTTATAGCACAAGATCAACCAGACCCAGGTTATCAAAAGGTTTTCAGGAGCCTAATTCTAGAGAAATTAATGGGATTCAGAAAACCCTACAGATCAGCATCAGGCCCTAAAAGATCAAAAGGGACAAAAATAACTTGCTGTTGCATTGGAGCTTTGCAAGCTTGCCTGTATGCGACACCAAACATTACGCCATGACTACATACAGCCAATTCAGCATGAGGCAGTTTGCTTTTGGCTGTAATATCAGATTAAAGATACTGATAGTTACCTGATGACTAGAAGAAGTAAAGGTAAAAAACTCTGCCACATTCCCCAAGAAAGCCATTTAAAAGGACCTAAGGACCAATGCCAAGTATTCAGATTCAGCAGCGCCTCCGTGACCTGAGAAGGTACCACCAATGGTGCTACTGCAGCGTGACAGCTGCTAATGCAGCTACAACCTCTCAATTGCTTCCTTCAGAGCATTTATTTGCTTGCTTCTAAGGAAAAAAAGAGCATTCTGTCATCAAATACAACATAAGAAACAAATGCTCTTGGGTTTGCAATAGCAGCAGCTCGCCTTCTGGATCCCTCTCTTTGAGTGATTGCCGCTACCTCACCAGACACCTGCCGCCAAATCCCTCTCATTTCCCACGAGGTGGGACACCCACCAAGAAGATTAAACTTCATGAACTAATGAGTTTGCCATTAATCTTGAGTTCATGGAGTCCAACAGCATGACATCCACTAATTTAAATGGTGAACTACTGATGAAAAAGCAAACTATGTACCTCCTTGGTGAGAAGACCTTAGCTGTAACGACACACAATTTTATTCTAATATATGGATTAGTGTAATAAAGTGCAATTTTATAAATCAATAAAGCTGTAGTAATGAGATTGCACTGTAATGTTCTGCTTTTAAATATTGGCACAGAAGTGAATGAAAATTGCCGTTTGTGTGTGTATATGACTTATGGGAAACTGAATTAGTTAAAAGTAAATTAGCATGGTGATTAGATACTTGCATTTATATTCAGTTTCTCTCACATATACATTTTTAAAAGTCTAGATAACGCTCAATGATGACACGCACCTTTATTTCAAAAGGACCACTTTTCTTCTACATACAAATTGTCCTTAGCTACATTCCATAGAAATTCTGCTCCTCTTTGAAAAGGCTAAAGCTGAGGAGGGTAAATGAAATACATACACTGGTTAATTACAGAGCGCCCTTATTAGCTGGTTATTTTTAATCTCATAGAACATTCATTCCAGATGATCTCAACCCAAGCCTAACCTGATCGCTGCTGTTCTCGCTCAGTGGCTGCCCCACATCAGTCATCTCAAGCCCTACCACACAAAGGCACAGCAGTGCTCTATGCTGCATGCCCAGAACAGCTATGGAAAAGCACAGCGTGGATTAAGATGACTATTGCATATGAATGTGCACATCCATATTAAATACCACAAGCCAAAGGTATTAAAATCTACTCTGAAATAAGTCATAGGAGATGTGGGATGTAGGGTCGCCCCCACACAAACAGCACTTTTAATCAAATACCTCATTGTCTTATTTGTACTTTCACATTATAGCAAGTAGTTTGGCTGAGCTACAACCCATCTTGTTTTATACCTGCTTTTTTCATGGCTACTTGCAAAGGTATCTGATTTTAGAAACTGCCAAAGAGAAGACATAGCCCAGTCTGAGAGTTTCATAAGTCAATGGACAGCATCAAAATCAATCTGTGAACTGGTCAGCGGAGGCACTTAGCTGCTGAGAAACAGAACACCCATCAGCTCCCTATCATGCTTGGGTGAATGACTGAGCTTAAGACGGTGTAGCATTAAAAACTGGTTTTCATGAGCTATTGGGCCTTCATGTGGCTTGGTACAAGTTTTGAGTAGGGCATATTTAAGTAGAATAATATAATAGGTAAAAACCAAACTGCATTTAAACCTTTTGCTTAATGTTGGAGACAGAAGACTGGGAGGTGAGTGCTTTAGGAAGGATGAGCGGCTGAGACAGCAGTCGGGACTGCGCATACTAGAAACTCTTGCAAGATGAATGTCCAAGTCACAGAGCAAAGCCAGATACAAACCCATCAAGTCAGATAAGCTGAGTTCACTGGCTTTCCACAAGAACTTTAGGGTTTTGGGAACATTGCACACAGTCCACCTCACCCACCATGAAGTACTGGAGCAATTTCCCAATTTGGTGGAAGAAGTGGAATCTTAAAGCAGAAGTACAGTGAACAAGAACACAATGACCAGCTTTACATTGGATTCTTGAGATGAAATACTGAAAACTTGTTTGGGCAACATATGTGACTACTGTAACCCTATAAAGCACAAAAAAAACACATCAGAAACTGTTATCTATGTATGTGTATATCTCTCTTACAGTGAGATCAACAGTAGATTTTGGCAAGATCACTTGTTTGTTCTCCACAACAGCACTACTACACAAGCTGCCACAACTATTAGAAGGAAAAACTCACCTCTTTCCTTTAAAACTTGGGTACCAAAAAACGTTAATCCCCCAAACCCAAGATACTGCGATTTCTATTTTACTTTAAGGGTTTAGATGTGTTCTATGAACAGATATAGTAATTAAGCTCATAACAAATAGAGTATCCAACCCAGACTGAACACCTGCCGCATTTCAGTTCAGGTTTTATTCAAAGACAATGTTTGCTTTTGACAGCTGCACACATATGTGTACATATATCCATGAAAAGGTATTCTGCACTTTAAAGCCACAGTAATAAATAAGAGATTATTTGATGTCCAATAGCTCAGCTGCTTCAACAAAGACTGCTTACCTCCCTTGCTGTTTGCCTTCTGAGGCTGTTTGTACTGCTAAGTACAACACAATGTGGGTCATCCCTGGTTGGGTGCGATTTAAAACTTTCTGTTGACTT
>JBCJKH010057649.1:0-11033 GCA_039877255.1 Loriculus beryllinus
GCCAGGAAGTTTTAAGTTTTTCTGCAACAGAGAGAGCTGTTTGCATTGCTATTCATTTTGCTTCGTGGGTCACTTCTCTGGGAATAGCACTAGCTGCTTGTGCTGGTATTTACTTCCTCTCCACTAATAACCTGAAGGTAAGGACAGATTTTACAGTCTGGTTTTGGACATGGGTATCTTACACTGAGTGCAAGCACTGATCTGTTCTCCCCATCATCTGACAGCTGCTTTCCTGGGCTCACGGTTACCTTAGGGATACCTTGAAAGAAATAGCAAGAGGCAGCCTCAGCAAGGCCTGCCTCTCCTTTCCCAAGGAGCTGCATTTAATCTGGGGCTCCCACCCTTGGTCCCATGTAAAATGGGGAAAGGTCGCTGTGCTGCTGGACGTGGGCCCATAAACCATGATAATCTCTAACTTGTGATCATGCCAGTGACATGTGCCAGGAGTCTTCTCTGTGGACACAACTCGAGGTGGTCTTTGGTTGAGGCTCTAAGTTTTGTTTTGTTTTTTTCCACTTTAAGCTATTTGTGAAAGGGCATAGAAATGACCTAGAGAGTCAAGCTGCCATGTTGGTGCTACCTGTTGTCACATCTGTCCTCAATGCATTCATCCCATTTTTCTACTCATGGCTTGGACGCCTGGAAAGATTTCAGACTCCTGGACAGCATATATATGTCACTATTGCCAGGTATTTGTTGCTGCCACCTCTTAGTGCTTTTTGCCTGAAGTTGCCTGACTCTTCTTGTTGATAGCAATCTATGTGTAGGTGAGGTAGTGGGCAGTAGGGACCTATGGAGGAGAATTCATCTTCTCCAAAGAGCTCTGTACACCAGGGAAAGGAAGGGGGAAAAGGAGTGATGAGATCTTACTTAAATACAAGTGCTTGAAATGAACAGTGTGTAACCACTGGTGCTTCCTCCCCTGTGGAGCCCACACACCCAACCAGCAGCCTCTTTAGCAGAGGCTGTGCCAAGGTCGTCATGCCCAGTTCCTTTTCCACCAGGACAATAGAATAATGCTGTGCTTAAGCTTTGAGGAGAGTTCCTGTTGGTCCTGGCACTCTGCAGTGCTATTCTTGTTATAAGCAGAGGTAATAGAGTGTAACCAATGATCATCCTGCCATCATTCCCTCCAGTGAGTTTATGGACCAGCTGTCAGTGAAGTTACTGTTACTTTCTCTTTTCAGAAGTATCATCCTGAAAATATCAATTGTTGGAATTCTCTGCTACTACTGGCTTAACATTGTGGCTGCATCAGAGTCACAGGTAAAGTTTCAGAAATACAAGTCTTTGATTTACAATGCCAGGTTAGGAACTGCTTTTTTAAGAGGCTTAATCCGGCAAATAGAAGTACATGTAGTGTTTGAAGAAGCTGAATTTGCCACCCCAACATTTTTTTCCTTATCATCTTTAGAGAAGTTAACTGTAGGAAAAAAGGAGTCTCCCAACTCGGGTTTCAGTTGGTTTAGAGCGTTTTTCAGTGAGAAGTCAACTAGGATGGGTCAGGCTGTTAGCAAATCTTTGGCCTGCAGCTCAATTTTCAGATGCCCAAGCATTTGGGAACAATGTTAAAATCACATGATTTTTGACTTCTAGATAAGCATTTTTAACGTTCTGTTTTCCTTTTCTCCTGCTTCTTAAAGTGCTGGGAAACTCTGGTTGGCCAAGATATCTATCGTCTTATTGTAGTTGACTTCATGTTTTGTTTGCTCGGCTCTTTCTTTGGAGAGTTCTTACGAAGGTGAGTACTGCTTTTCTAATCTTGTTTTCATTCATTAACCAAAGACATGGTCTTTTTTTCCAGTATGAGAAACGTAGTCTATCAGAAGCATGAAGCTTCCTTGGCTTCCAGGCATAGCCTCTGATACTTGTCTTGTGTATGTTCCAGCTCCTTCTTAGGAGGAGGTCAGAGTGTGTACCATTAAACTTTCCCAATGTGTCCTCTTTTTTGGAGGTGGAAACACATGCAGGGAGGAAACTGCATTGTGCTCCCATGGATCTCCTGAATGGGGTGACAAAGAGCCAGATGCTTCAAGCAGAAAAACTTGTTTTCTGCATATGCACAGGCACACTGCTGGCTTTCTTTGGTATATCCTCCTGTATTTTTTTTCCTCTTAGTTGTGTTACTCTATAGAGTGCACGCAAGTTAATAATCTTATTTTAATCAGTCTTATTAAGGATGCAGTGTGACTTTTAAATGTAGAGGTCTGTAGCACGGTAAATGGGAAAGTATTGTTAATAGAACATGAATTGTAACCAAGAAGTAATTTACTTCTGACATCTGCTGCATATACCCTTCTGTTGCCAAACATTACTTCTGACCTAAGGTAATAAAGTATTGGAGTGTTTGCCAGCTTTATGAGCATTTTGAGTTCCTGGCCATACTTCTGTAGGAGATGCATTGTTTGCCCTTCACACATGATGTGAACAAGACTGGTTTACAAGGTAGAACACTCAGTTAAAAACTTCATGTTAAATTAACACAAAACAACATTGAGAAACCCCTGGAGGCTTTCCCTCCACAGCTCTTGCCAGCAAACTTTAATCCTACTCCTGTTTTTGTTCTGTTTAGATAGGAAACCACCTTCTAGCAAACAGCCACAGTACGAAAACTGCAGTGTCAGCTGTGATGAATGTCCTCACTGAGCTCTGCAAAAGCACCAGACTTACAGCTGTGAAAGATTAGAAGTACAATTGCTTGTATTTATGATGCAGCTGATAAGGCCATAGCAAGACCTGAATTCAGGGAAAGATTGGATAGCTACCAAAATCTTTATTGTTCTTGCTATGACAAGCAGAAATTGAATCTCCCCAGCTCAGGAAAAAAATAGATGGTAAAAATGGATGGTTGGTCCTCAATAGGAAATCTCTGAGTACTTGCTTATCTGTGTATGTCTCAGTTGCTTGCAACCTCAGTTAGTGTGAAATAGGATATATGATGAGTATCAATCTAAAATATTCATTTTTTTTGACTGATTTAGGCTGAAAATTCTGATGACTCAGCAACTGAAAAGCTGTTACAATTTTGTACTGAGGCAACTTGCCATTTGGACTGTTTAAGCATGAGCATACTTTTCTGATACACTTAAAAAATCCTTATTTTTTCTTTTTTCCCTTTTTTTTTGTTTTTGGTTTTTTTTTTTTTTTCTTTTTGAGTTGTTTGAACAATACCCTAGGTCAGCTCTATGTTGTGGGAACCTGATTTTCCCCAATTCTGTTTCATTTTTAATGAGCTGGTTTATCAGTAAGCTGTTGCTGCTTTGCATGATGTGATTAATGCAGCCCCTAAATAATTTGTCCTTGATGCTTGCATTCAGGAGGCCTTCTGTAGAGTTTTCTGCAAAGGGTTTTATGATGTAGTAAATGCTATTATGCTGTGGTGGTGGTTTCTTCTTCCAGAATTATTGGAACTACAGTTTGTGTGAGACTGGGGCTGCCAGAATTTGATATAGGACGAAATGTTTTAGATTTGATCTATGCACAGACTTTGACCTGGTAAGTGTTACATTTACAGCCAAAACATCATTTGCACTTAGAAATACTATTGAACATTCTTACTCTGATGCTTCAGAATGTTTCCCATCACTGGGGAAAGAACAGGATACATGCTGAGGGAGATGACATATTAACTATCTTTGTAAGGACTGTGACATGCCAGTTCTCTTGTAATTGTGCAGGTATTACCAATAACTTTACCCAGTGTTTACCCTGTGGTCACTTGTCTTGAAGAAACCCATAAAAGGGACACCCTGGTTTTGTTTACTTCCCCATTGGAATGATGTTCTTGTTGAAATAGTCTCAGTATTAAACCCTGGAAAAGATGCCTGATTTCTAGGAATGAGTATGTTACTTGTATTACAAGACAGTTTTGCAGGCATATACATAGTCATGTATGTTTGAAGTTGCCTATTTTTAAAGGTTGACTTCTGTTACAGGATCAGTGTTAATAACAATACTATTAATGGCTACATTTCTGAATAACCAAATTCTAACTGTATGTTAAGTTACTGTGATATTTTCTGCTTTCAGTGCACTGAGAGCTGCGTGGTGAGTAGTGAAGATTTAACTTTCTTATAAATCCTTTCTTGTAGGATCGGTATCCTCTTCTCACCTCTGATGCCTGGTATCCAGATAATATCATTTTCTATAGTATTTTGTGTGAAAAAGGTAACAAGATTTCCATGTATTCATCATAAACTGACACAGTTTGAAATCTGGGCAGAATGTATAGTGTTAAAGTGCTGGTTTTGTCTGGAGGCTCTGGGGTCTTGCATTTAGGGGAGCAGGATTTTTGGCTGGGTTTTGGAAGGTGGAGTTTGCTTTAAAGTAGCACAATTTAGATTCAGGTCCTTGAATTGCAAACTTGTAAAACTTGGGAGAGGGGAAAAGTGTGGAAGGGTTAAGAAGGGGTTATTGGAAGGGTTATAGAAGAGGTTAAGAGCTTAGTTAGAGAGAAAGGGGAGAGAATAAAGTAAAACTAAAGGCTTGAGAATTAATAGTGTGCAAGTGCATATGTCAGTATAGACACTTAACCTGTGGCTGTCATTTTGGCGTCCTGCTTACCTTGTTACTCCCACAGTTATCTAAGTTATCTAAGCATAAGCAGGGTGGTTCACCTAAGGATCATGATGGAAATTTTTTCTTTTCAGAATTCTTTGTCTCAGTAGTATGACCAGATGATAGATCGGTTGTTGAGTCACCAAACAGTTTGTAGTGTTGCACGTAGAACAAAGCTATAGCTAGAAAGAATGGTTCAAAATTCAGAGAAACACAGAATGGTTTGGTTTGAAAGGACCTTAAAATCATCCAGTTCCAACCCTCCTTCCATAGGCAGGACACCTCACACTAGACCATATTGCCCAAGGCTCTGTCCAGCCTGGCCTTGAACACCACCAGGGATGGAGCATTTACCATTTCTTTGGGCAACCCATTCCACCACCCTCACAGTAAAGAATTTCTTCCTTACATCCAACCTAAACTTCCCCTGTTTAAGTTTAAACCCATTACCCCTTGTCCTATATCACTACAGTCCCTAATGAAGGGTCCCTCCCAAGCATCCTTGTAGCCCCCTTCGGACACTGGAAGGCTGCTATGAGGTCTCCATGGAGCCTTCTCTTCTCCAGGCTGAGCAGCTCCAACTTTCTCAGCCTGTTTTCACAAGGGAGGTGCTCCAGCACCCTTGTTATCCCTCATGGCCTCCTCTGGACTGGCCCCAACAGCTCCATGTCCTTCATACACTGAGGTCACCAGAAGTGTACGCAGAACTCCAAGTGGGATCTTATGAGAGCAGACTAGAGGGGCAGGATCACCTCCTTTGATCATGTCACTGTCAAAACTCACGTTCCCTAAACTAGGGGTTTACATATGCTACAAAAGCAAACTCTACCCAGCAGAGTCCTGAAGAACCCATTGTTTTGCCTCTTACTACTTAAAGGTGATATTCTTGACATTTTCTACAGTTTATCTGTCATAGTTTTATAAAAAAAGTTATTGGAAACTTTTGATACATGCTATTCCAGAAATTGCTGCTAGCAATTTCCATGGGATTGACTTAAACTGAGTTGCTGTGGCAGGCACCACCATTCCAAGAGTCAGTGTACCTTCATCTCTTTAAAGGTCAGCCTGATGATGAATTGCCAACCCCCTCGCAAAGTCTGGAGAACTGCTCAAATGACAACAACCTTTATGTTCCTGCTGTTTTTCCCTTCCTTCCTTGGAGTCCTGTCTGTCATTGGAGTCACAGTCTGGAGGTGTGGAAGATCACTGGCATTCAAGCCTGCTATGCTAGGCTGTGTGAGCTGATGCAACGCAATCAGAAATAACCTGTGGTTTTCTGTTGATAAAGCTGTATTAGTTGCTAATGGAAGGTTTCAGATGTTCGTGAGCTGTTTTGTGTGCTGAAAACAAGACATACTCAGTGAGTTTGCGAGAATGTGGTTAACACATAAGAGTAGGAGGAGAAACAAGGTTACATCGAAGGTTTTGGGTTCTATTTAAATGGCACAGCAAATTTGGCTTTTCCTCCTCCTTAAAGGTTTCTGTGACCTAGTCCTAGTTCCTGAGCTTATTTATGTTATAGCCCATACTGGGTCTGCGATGGTAAAGTAGCTGGAAAAACTCAATTGAGGTAAACTTCTGGATTGTTCATGAACTTCAGGGACTCTTTTTGCAGTAAGTGCTGACCTCTGCAATAATGCATCTTGGCTGTTACCAGGAGTTTAAAGCTGCTTTGCTTACCTGCACATCACTGGTGGCAGTAAGGAGGGCAGCATGAATACCCCTTTTCTTTTTCCTGGCAATTTTCAGCCACATGGTTGTGATGCTTACTAAGGCAGGTGATTACACATGAGACCAGGTGGGATGCAGTACCTCAGAGCAAACATTTCCAGTTTGCAAGTCAGAATTTCAGGCTATCTGCAGCAAGTGGAATTTCAGAGCAAACAACACTTTCCTATTTCAGTCTACCTGAAAATGTTAATTCTTGCTATAGGCTGCCTTTCTTAACACATCCTGTTGTTAGTGAAAATCTGTAGTGACTGATGTCTTCAAAGGCAAGGTGAAATGATGTGGGTGAAACTTTGACAATCTGGATTTTCCATTAGCTGTAGCTTGTACTACTGATTGACTTGTTGTGTTTGTGTCAAGGGCTTGGTACCTGTCCATAGCAGAAGGGTCTCTTATCTTTCACTGCATAGTTTGGGGTGGGCATTTCAATGGCTAGAGAGTGACCCAAGTTGAAAATCAAACAGAGATCATGGAAGTTCCTGGGGGGTTCAAAGACAGCGGTGAGCTATAGCAAACTAATGAGCATCTTTATGCACAAAAATCACAATGTTAGCTAAATCACTGGTCAGTATATGAAGCTTTAAGTAGCTGTTTTCTCACACTTTCAGGTTAAAACCTTCAGAAGAATGTGGTCCTTTCAGAGGTTTGTCTTCTATGTATGCTGCAGTCTCCGAGTGGATAGAAATACTGGAAAATTACACTGCCTCAAAATGGGTAGTGTGGATCTACCATAATTTAATTACAAGTGAAATTTTCTTCTTCATCCTATCCACTGCTATCCTGTAAGTACCTGCAAATGAAAAGCATTGGAAAAAGACCTGAAGTGGAAAAAACTGCCTATGACATAGCCATTTTTCATTAAAATAATTGCAAGGTCCATTTTAAAGTATCAAAAATGGTTAATATATTGGAAATTCATGTATTTGAAGTACATAAAGAAGTTATAAGACCTATTCCTTTCGTGTTGAGGTGACAAAGCTCTTTACAAACCAGCTTCATGCTAACCCTAGGATACACTGCTTTTAACTGAGCATTTCTTGTTTACTGTGCCTAGGCAGAACTTATTACCACTGGCACATTTTGCCTTAGGAACATCAGTGAAGAGAAACATGCTGCATACACTTGGCAGCATAGATTGCATTTCTGTTTTTTTTTTTTTTTTCACCACTGCTTTTTTAGTTTCTTCCTTCCTCATTGCATCATAAATCAGCAGGGAAAAGCAAGCTTTCACAAGCACAGCCAGTACAGGTCAAATGTACACTAGGACTCTGAGCAACATAAAAAGCAGAAGTCTGGGAGGTGGTTGCTTTGACTTTTCTGACCATTTTTCATCAGTGCAATCATTAGAGGAGATGATAGCGTGTAAAGGATAGCTGAAATACCAGAGGCACACTGTGGTAGAAGGGCATAGGAGTGCACAGTGTTCAAGTGAACACACTACATGGGGAAATGCCATTAAGTAGATTGAGGTCTACTTCCAGCTAATCTCTGGTAAAGTCACGTACTGTCCCCTTGGCTGAAGTATATTATTTTGGCAAACCCAATATGTAGGTTTGATGGTGTAGCTGTGCTGCCTGGTATTTCTGGTATAGGCTACACACACTGAAGAACCCAGACCTGTCCTGATGAAACCAGATCCCACTCATTCTGGTGGAACCAAGACTGGCCTGGAAGCAGTAGGTGTTCAGTGTTCTGATTTAGAGTCCAGGCACATATGTAAGCAAGCGAGAAAAAGTAGGATAAGAGCATTAGGCTATTTGTTATATGAAATGCACCTTGTATTTTTGACTTACTTTAAATGTACCTTTCATTCAAATACAGGTCCACAAATCTTTGAGTCTTTTCCAAGAGAATGCTTTAAACAACTTCATGTGTTTGCCATTCCTTGTGTAAATGTAATTGTATACATCTATTTTTTAATACATGCGTGTGTATGTATATGTATATGTATATGTATGTGTATATATGTGTGTGTTATCTATAGATAATAGAATCATAGAATGGTCTGGGTTGGAAGGGATCTTAAAGGTTGTCTAGTTCCGACCTTCCTGCCATGGGCAGGGGCTATATAAATATGTGTGCGTGTGTGCATCTTTTAATAGATAATATTGTGTTTAGGCAATGACTAGGAGGGAATGCTCATGGGTGGGAGTGCTCCTATGCTGGACTTTTTTTTAATATTATTTTTTATTTTTTTAGAGTTATTGCTTATCTTTACTGGCAAATAATAGAAGGAAGAAAGATCATGATCAAACACTTGCATAAGCAAATTATTAATGTAAGTTTGACTTTCAGCTTTATCTGTTTAAAAAAACCTGGCTTCCTTGTTGATTGTCTCATGACACAATCAGTACTATTGTGGAGCTGTGATTTGCTTTTCCTGTGAAAGGGCAAGGGAGGTGGGAGCTTCCCGCACTGGAACTGCAGGGAAACTCAGAGTTGGTGCAGAACAATTTTATCCTCAAGCTGTGCTGCTGCAGCTCTCTCTGTAGATGGATTATTTTAGCATAAAAGGAATTGTAATGATTACTGTGGTCAGTGGTTGCTTACAGGCCTTGAGCTAATGATCAAATGTGTCTTGACCACAGGGAGGAAAAGATAAAGTGTTTTTACTTGAAAAACTACGGGCACTGCAAACGGCAATGCAAACCCCATCTGCACCAGGAGGACAAGGCCAGCAGGTCAGTCTGATAGTTTAGATACCATCTCAGTTATGTGCTTGGTGCAGTTTCGTGGGGTTCCTCTAGCCTTGCAAACAGGCTGTCATGCTGAGATATGTCTGTATTGGAAGTTTCTTGTAAGTTGATTGATGGCTAATTAACTCCAGGCAGGAAAAGGATACCATGGAAGTTGCCTAACTGTGTGTTCCAGACTAGAATTCAGCCTGGGAGGAATATAAAGAAGTTCTTACCCTCACTAGACATCATTTATGATTGTGAAACTGCAAGAAAGCATTCCTCATCTAGGAGTGCAGTGATGGTCACTGAAGGGTTTGGCCACACTTGAACCTTGCTTAGACTGAGATGGAAGCTGCCTTCCTCTCCTGACTCTATTTCCTTGGGGTTTCGTGGTTTGCTCCTCCACCCAACCTTTTCAGCTGAGGTAAAACTGAATGCTTTGACCTAACCCCATTTTAAATCCCATATAACGTCAAGATAGGCACCTGATGTCTTAAGCTTGAACTTCTTTTTCAAGTTAGTCTTGCCTGCTGAGCCATCAAATTAGTGTTAAAACATGCACATTTAGGTGTTGTGGAGTGTGGTTTTCATCTGGGTTGAGTGAAAACTCTTTCACCCTACATACTGCTGAAAAAAAAGGGTTTGTTCAGTTCCTCTCCTTTCTCCCCATAAAACATATCCCCTTGGATGACTGGCTGTCATTAATGTGATGATACAAATAAATGTAAATAAGTTTTGGTAATAATTGATGTTGATATATTGATAGACAATAATACATATGTGCTAATATAAACAAATATAAATAAATATTGACTGTAAAGAGGGAACTGTAAAGTGAATGGGCATTTTCTGTCTGCTGGGGATTTTCAAACACTTGACAACCCTGTGGCTGCATCCGGGAGTCCCACCTGGGACCCTGAGGGCAGGGTTTGCTACAAAATATGGACGTTCTTGTACTTAGTAAGGTCAGATTTCACAAGGAGATGCCAAAATAATCTTATTGTGATCTAATAAAAGAGCCACTTCCCTAGAACAAGGGTCATAGCCTTGGGTGGCTGTAAAGTCAGGACTGGAAGTCCACATCATAGTACCGCTAATGCAGATATTCTGTCTTTCAGAGAAGCTCTCCTTCATACCACTCATCCTGGCAGCCTGCCCACCACGTACCAGGCTACCCAGGAGGGGCATTTGGCAGAAATCAAAATGCATCCTACAATGAGGTGAGATGGTCAAAAGCAGAAATCTCTGCTAGATTTTCCTATATAGAGCCTGGGGCAAGATGCAGACAAGGGGTGTATGTTGAACAAAGAGGTCATCCTGTATGCGTAGAAACAATTTTAAAGATTAATTTGAGCAAAGTGTAATCAGAATAACTGTTGGAATACTCATACAAGCCTGCTTAAGATCTAGAGAGTATGGTTGTGTTATAGGTAACCAGTATCTTTAAGTACAAGACATGGGAAATGTGAGGGAAACATCAACCTCAATCTCCCTGTGAATTTTGTTTTCAGTATCCCTATGCTGCTGGGATCTCGAGGGGGACTGGCTTCCCACAAGGTAAGCAACAAATGCTGGACACAGAAAGCAGCTCGTAGAAGCTCAGCTCAGCAAAAGTGTTTGTTACAGTACAAACACTGCTCATAACAGATGTAAGAGAGGCAGGATTTTAGCATCTTGTATGAAGAGAAAACAAAAAGACTGGGGGTTTGGGGTAAACATTTCCTATAGGGTGTGCTTGTTGTGATGTTGGTGGTGACTTCTGAAGGCTGATCACTAGCTTCTGTATCCAAGAGAGCTGAGTTTCTTTGGGTAAATGAGATGTTTTGTCTTATGGGAGCAGCCACAAGCAAGAATATTACATCACATTAGAGAGATGTTTTATATCTTGGTATGAACCTCAGCAGAGGCTATTAATGAGGTAGAGTGCCTAGGACACGGTATGTCCAGAACATAAAAAAGCTACGGAAACTTAGTGTGGTAGGTTGAACTATTCCTGCTTTACACAAACATGTAATGACAACAGCACAGTTAACGTTACTTCCCCTGTGACAAGCAGGGCTGGAGGGAGGC
>JBCJKH010057651.1:7060-29098 GCA_039877255.1 Loriculus beryllinus
GTTGTCCCTGCTCAAGGGACATTTTCATAGTAAAATGAGAGGAGGTGCCCTTCCCAGCACTAAAATTCTCTAGGTATTATGTTTGACACTGTGGTATTATGTTTTGAGCATAAAAATTAGATACATGGATTTGTCACTAAATTCATCTGTGCATACGTTTGTCATCCATCTGTTCATTGCAACTTAAACTTGTGGATAATGATTTTTTTTTAGTAAATTGTTAAAAAAGTGCTAAAATGGGTCTGCTGGACCCTATCAATTTAATAATGCATTGTTTAGATATTTTTGTAAATATTTTAATTAATTTCACTGACAAATCTACATAAAGAAATTAGCAAAAGATGAATTTAGATACTGCTTTCAGAAATCCCCTCATGGATGTGTCAGTGTGTCGGTAAAAACCTATGCGCATACCTACATATTATACAAGTGTTTGTGTATGTGAGGGTGTTTTTTAAATTAAAAATCCACTTGATTCAGGTACACAGGTTGAAAAAGGTCAGTCTAATGGACTAAAAGTTAGGAAATATTACAAACAGCTGAAAATTCTTGTCAGAGAAATTTGACTTAAAATCATCTGTGAGCAGAGCTTTTAACCCCATCTAACACATGCAAGTGCTGGGGCACACGCTGGGACATCTCTTTTCTGCTTTGTACTTACAGCTGGCTGTGTTCACAGTCATTGTGTAGGCATGGCTCTAGCTGCCCTAGCCCACTTTGAAAGCAGGAGCCCTGTTTGGTGCTGCGGTGCTGCAGAGGTTTATAATTTTCTCATTTATTTTATTTTCTAAATGCTACAGCCACCAGATCAGGAAGAATTGTGCAGGAATACTGCTTGTCATTTTGTATGCATCTAGGGAGGGGAATGGGTTCTTGTTTTCATAGTCAAGGAGAAAAGCCTTGCATACTTGACCCACTCAAATCTTTCTAACACAGATGGTGAGCAGAAAGCTCACCCAAGAGTGTAAATCTTGCCTTAAAAAGAAAGAGTTTTCAAGATTCTCCAATCGCACCTTGTTTGGGCTTGGGCTTGGCACTGTGCATAGGTACCCATGACTGCCTGTGTGTGTTTATAGACACAGAAAACAATGGCATATAAAGTATTACATTTGTCCAAACAAAAGGTATTTTTAATGAGTTTCATTATGTTGATTGACAATACTCATTCGTAGCTTATCTTGCCTGTGGGAACACCTCCAAAGATCAGAGTTATATATTCTTCAAACTTTCAAAATTTCAAATTAAGACCAGAGAGCTGGTGGAATTTTGAATATTACTAAGAAAAACAGGTGAGAATTATGAACTATAAAACCCAAAGGTTTATTGTCAGAAAATGTGCCCTTTTTTAAAATTTAGTTTGACAGCATTGTTTGTTTCATTATTTATGATACTTCAAAACATACTAGTAAATTGTGTTTAGTATATTTTGTAAAAATGATAAAGTCAGAGTAAGAGGAGGTATAACTGCGGAAGGCAGCTATTAAAAAATTGCTAGAAAGAGAGGTGAGACTGCCAGGATTTTTGTTGTATTGAGTTTGCAGCTTAGGAAGGAAAAACATAGCAAATGACGTTTATGGTTTAGTGTGTGGTGTCCCTGCTTATGGCAGGGGGGCTGGAACTAGATGATCTTAAGGTCCTTTCCAACCCTAACAATTCTATGATTCTATGACTTAACAATTGAAATATTCATACCCCTTACAAAAAACTTAGCTTCATCTCTATTCACGTACCTTTGTAGCTCTTTCCTATTGGAACTTGGCTGAAATAATTAGCTCTAACAATATGTTATGGTTTTACATTATTATTGATTGCTGTTTGAAAAAGAATGCATTTCACATAGGTAACATGCTAGTGCTTTTTTCATGGATTACAGTAACTGAGAAACCTCAATGACATATGAAAAGCCTGGATTGTATTTCATTTATTTTTTAGATAAAAGGCACTGTAGCTATAAAGAGAAGAGCTCTGCTGCAATATTACTAATTGTGACTGTAATAGGTTAAACTGTTAATTTTACCTTCCTCTGATCAGAGATTTTCTCAAGATTTGTCTCAGTAATCATGCACAGGAACAAAGATAGTGTCAATTCAATACTGAGAAGAAATACCTAGAAACCATTTAGTCTTTTGGGGGAAATTCCCATCAGGAACATGATCTTCTTCTAGCTAAGGCCTCAGTGTGCTGCTGACATCTGGGAACTGGCCCCCTCCCTCCCATTGTGCAACAGGAAGACTGAAACTATTCAGAAGTAGGACCCTGAGCACATCTGTAGGGTGTGTGTAACACTACACTCAAGGCATAGAAACTCAGAAACCTTTGCATAACAATTTTAAGTATTTCATTAGTGAGGTTTCTGGATTTTAATTAAATAGTTTAGACTATTATATTGCTGAGATACTAACTGGAGTAAGAAATTTTTGGCTCCGTTTGAATGGTGTGTACCATTTTGCCTATTGCAAGATTTTGATTGCAGCAGCTTCTGTCACTCAAATGTTTATTTTTCCAAAGGCTGAAAACCCTGAATAGATTTTGAGTTTGTAGGTTGAATGGGGAATAGATATTTGAGAAACACGAGATTTTCTTGCACACTTGTAGCTTTGAGTTCTCTAAGTAGTGCAGTATGCAGCAAGATATGTGGTTTAGGTAGCCTGATGGGAATTTAGAAATAGTGCTTTCTTTTGGAGTGATTTTTCCCTGCCATTGAAAATATGGGGTTATATTCTCCCAGCGGGTAATGGCTTACACATGCCTGGAAGAAACCTCTTCATTCTTCGAATACTATCCCCATAGGCAATCATGTAATATAAGTGATATAACTGCAGAAGGATGCTTAGAAATAATTACACAAAATGCTTCCATAAACATATTGAAGACCTTCAATATAAAAACCTAAAAAGCTTCAGCATAATAGGGATGCTGGGGAGGGACTCTTCGTTAGGGATTCTAGTGACAGGACAAGGGGTAATGGGTTAAAGCTTAACCAAGGAAGGTTTAGATTGGATATGAGGAAGAAATTCTTTCCTGTTAGGGTGGTGAGGCACTGGAATGGGTTGCCCAAGGAAGTTGTGAGTGCTTCCTCCCTTGCAGTGTTCAAGGCCAGGTTGGATGAAGCCTTGGATGGCATGGTTTAGTGTGAGGTGTCCCTGCTTATGAAGGCGGGTTGGAACTGGATGATCTTAAGGTCCTTTCCAACCCTAACTGTTCTATGATTCTATGATTCTTAGGCAATATAATCTATACTTCTTCACTCTAGCAAAATTGTCTTCAAACTCCCTAAACATCTGCCCATATAAGAAGCATGGAGCAAGACCCCTGTATATGGAATATTATTCTGCAAGGAGACATACTACTTGGTTTCCTCAGACTTGTCTGAGTGTGATAGCAGCTCTACAGCCATAAAAATGAAAGCATCTTTTCTCTACTTCGTTTATAGAAATATCTTGAACTACAGAAACTGGTGGTTTCCTGAAACCGTTAATGAAAATCACATGCACCATCTTTTCTGAGTCAGCTAATCCTCTGCAGCCTCACTTCCCCTGCACACATCCCCAGACTCTGCAAGACATTCTTCTTTTATTCTGTATCCAGATGTTCTTAATTAGTGAGTGTTATGCACTAGTGACTGTGAGGAATGCTGGAATGGATCCAATGAGCAGTTGTACACATTTAACTGAGATGAAACCAGTCTGAATTCTATTATTTAAAGAACTGAAAAAGTTCCAGCTGTGTCTCCCCCTATGCATTTCATGTTCCAAGTTGGCCTTCTAAGGTGGTTGTAGGACAAGTCATGGATTTTATATGTGCAATGTGCTGTTGAACATGTTACTTGATTAATGAGCTCACAGAAATCTTGACATCTCTGCTCCTGTATTTCATATTTATGTTGCACACAAAGAAATCCCTAGGTGAATATTTTATAGCATTTAGAAGACAGGAGACACCAGAAGCTCAGCTACATGTGCAACCCTAATTTTGCCCCTTTGCTGCTAATGCATCTTGGTTCACACCCCTGTAAGAATCTTTGCCTAATTCAGTGCCTGGATTCAAAACCACTTAATTCATGAGCAGCTATTCACCATTTTGATTTATCTGTGTTTCTTAGTGGGGGTCCAGAGCCTTACTATCCGTATGCTATTTCAATCCCTCCTATGAAAGTAATTGTATTTTTCTAATAGTCATTTTTACAATTCAAGTGCCTTGTAAATATTTACTGAGCTGTTTTCACAACACTTCTCAGAGGTAACAGGCTGTTATCAAGCCCACTGAGTTCCATCGATAAAGATCAAAAGAGAATACAATACTTTGGGAGACCAACTTGACATTTTTAGATCTGAATTTTCACATTACTGAGTACTATATGCCACTTCACATATTGAAGAGAACACGCCCTACCCAGTAATTCTGATTTCAGTCTTTCACTGCTCTTTCATTGTAGATTTCTTCAAATAGTTGCACAAGTCTTGGAAAAAAAAAAAAAACAAACCCAAAAAAACAACCCTGCACAATTGCACTAAGTTGAATCACATTAACATCCACATGGACTTTCAACAGGGTTAAAACCTTTACACCTACAGCATCAGCTTCTCTTTCCCATGTCCACAGGAATAAAAGCAGCAGTAAATAATCAAGAGTGTCAGGGATGACCTCAGAACAGTTGAAACCCGTCTGAACTGTGTACAGCTCTTTCCTTCCTCCCAACCTCTGCCCACAAACTTTTGCCTCCTGTTTGTGTCAGCACTGCTGTTCATGGAACTGGATGATGAGGAGCTGAACTAGCCAAAACAAAACACCTATCCACCCCCAGTGGCAGTTTCCAGTTTCCTCCTTTGTTCCCACTAGTTATGTCACCATAAGTTCCAAAAGACAGCAGAGTTACAAACACACTGCTGTGCTGGGCAAAGAAGAAGGAAGAGAAGGAGACTGACAGCCTAGCGTTAAGAAGTGCTTAAGCTGCAGCAAGATCATACTATAAGGAAACTAGCAGTGCAGGGATAAGAAATATTTTGTCTCTGTGATCCAAAGATTTTTCCTGACAACAAAGGAAATGAGACTACAGGAGCAGGTTCACATATAATGAACATGTATGAGCTTTTTTTTTTTCCTCCAAGTGCATATAATTCTGCCACATCTGGGCACTTTAGGAAGGGACAAAACTATTTTGTAGTGCCACATTCTAGCTCTCACCAAAGGTTAACTAAAGGGAGACTATTTTCCTAGCCTTGTTCACTGAGATTGCCAAATAATTTTCTACTTGTTTCCCAAAGAAGTATCAGGCTGAAGAAGATAGCCTTTGGGAAAGTTTCATTTCAAAGAGTTAGAGTTTGGGAGAATCACAAGCAGATTAAAATAGAAAAATGCTAACTACAGTCATCACTAATAGCTTGTACTATCTTTTACAGTTCTGTGGCTTATCCCACTGTGCCTGACAGCCTGTGGGCAATACTAGCCTGCATGGCTTGACTCTGTGGACCTATCCCAATTCACTCCAGCTAAGGAGTTTTGTACAGAAACACAGACCACAAATATGTAGTAAAATCATCAAAAGTGATACCCTCAGAAGTGAACTAGAGCAAAGGAATTTTCTACATTAAGTGCCACTTCTTTTCTTTCAACTTATACATGGACCAGTTCAGCCATTATTAGTTTTCAAGCAGCTTCCATTGGGAATGAAAAGAGTTCTCCTTGAAATAAGATGTCATATATACTAATTAAATATTTTCAAGGCATTTATTATAAAAGAGGCAGCAGAGGATTTTCTGGGTTGATCTGTGAATAATTAAGCAGATTCCCACAGCCAAAATATGCACCAAGTCTAGATGGCATAGACTTTTGAGCATCATAGAATCAAAAAATGGTCTGGTTTGGAAAGGACCTTAAAATCATCTAGTTTCAACCATTATAATTCCAGTATCAGTTTTCAGTGCTGAATAGACCTATCCCCAAAAAACTTACAAGTTAATTTGTGAAACCAAAAGCATTAAGAAAAATTAAGAAAAATGCTTCAGAATTTCCAGATCCACAGAAAAGCATCGGGTGAGGTAGAGTTTACAGTTCAGCTCTGAGCTGCATTTCTAGGTCTTCTCTAAGCTAAGACTTTGCAAAGAGTCACTAGAGACTATTAAGGACATAAGAAACTGTCACAGTCATTTCTCTGACGGAAATATGCCCTTTCACTGATACATGGTATCAGCTCTGCCTGTGTGAACATATTCCATGTAAAATAAAGATTCTCACAGTCACAATAATGGAGTATTTCATGCCTGAACCTTCACATATGTTAAGATTTTTTTTCCATTATCACCCTGAATTAGACTGAATTTCCCATACCACTCTTTATTAGGGAAATGTATAGTCAGCAAGTCAAAACCCCCCCCAAAACTCTATTCTGAAATGAAAGTAACTTCTTTTTTCCCTTGCAGAGACAACCACTGCAATGCTGCCATGGTATTGTTTCATCTGCTGCCTGGGGACAAAAGCCTTTCTTTCTGGCCTTCTGTTTCTGTTTACCACTTTTTATTGCTTGTTTTTGTATTTACACAGCCTAGGAATACGGTACTTTATTTCGCCATAATCTATTTTGCAAACTTTTAGAAATGTTCAGGTAACAAATAATAACATGTTACAATATCTATTTCAAGATGATGCTGTTAGCCTCTCTCATTTTTCCAAGATGGTGTTTAGTAAATTCTCTCCATAAATAAAGCTGATACTGCACTGATCCTGTGAATGCGAAAGGAGCGCACAGAGGAAAATCCAAGAGAGGGTAGATTCAAGAAAAGCGAATTTTACAGCATCATTTTCAAGGCTTGGAGTAGAATTGAGTTTCTATTCTCAGCCACATTTCAGACTCAGACTGTGAAACCCCTTGGTGAATCACTCAGTTTATCTGTGCTTCAGTTTTCTTTCAGAGGAAAAGATATTAAAATACTTACCACCAAGAGCTTTGTTATTCTGAGGAAAAGGGGACTTAGGAAATTTAAAGTATGTAGTGGACAATTTGGATAGTACCCAAAGGATGCCATTACATAGAATATGTAGATATACATGTACTGTTCATGGCAGTTGAAGTAACTGGGTTGGTTTTTTTAATTTTTTGTACAGAATACTCTAGGTCAACCATCTTCAGGCACAAAGAATCTGAATGAGATGCTACAGTCTACTTATCAATGTCTAAACAGGACTGGGTTGTACTTTGCATCTCCTCAGAGAACAACTGGAGTACCATTTTAAAGTAAGAAAGTTTAAACTACCTAGTAATTTGCAACAGGATATCAGAGGCTAACCGTTGTCACACAATTATCCTGTATTATGTGTGTAACACTGAACTATACTGCAAGGATCAAAGCAAAGGATCATCTCATTCTTTTCTGTGAAAGAACTCATAGTACAGGGTTGTCTGTATGAATGAGAATCAAAACTTAAAGCATTGTCATTTATATTCTAGTGACTATTCTTTAAGGTTCTATCTATACCAAAAGTTTAATTAAAAAAAATCTGCAAGTGCTCTAAAATGACAAGAAAGAAGTTCAAGACACACAAGAGACTGCATGTATACACAAAACCACAAGACTAGCATTTAGCTTGAAGAAGCAGTTTCACAATAAGTGAAAGCTATTCTGTAGTACTGCTAGCAGGGACTAGCTACTTCTGACCTACTGACCACCTAACCCCATTTTTCTGCAACTTCTTCTGCTTCAGCAGTAGTGCCCATTCAGTGAACAATCTGATCAGTTTTGAAGTTAGTGCCATTTTGAGCAGGGTGATTGGGTTATGTGATCTCCAGAGCCCCCTGGATTTTTGTAACACATGCAATGGAAAACTAACTACTACATCATTGAGTTTTCAAGGTAAATCACAACTCATACAGCTAATTGACTGCCAACAACAGTGCAAAAGGGGAACATATAACTGGAGGATGTGCAGGTAGCAGAGCAGGACCTCTTCAAAGGAAATGTGCTCAGCTTGCCCTAAGCCAACAGCAAAGCTGAAGCTTGAGGCAGCAACTGTATGTTAAAAACACATAGTTTAGGGGAAAAATGTACAGATGTCAAACTGGCATAGTAACTGGAAGAATTAATTTTTTTCCTGGGTAAGAAAGGATGAGTGTTGGGGAGCAGAGGAGAACAACAGGGACATTTGTATGACCTTGTGAAAGCATGCCTAGAAAGCAAAATGGTCAGGCTATTGGCTGTCCTGATCTTCCTGCTGAGAAAGCAAAGTTTATTGTATGCTCTTCATGCAAATTAGCTTTTTCCAAAGCTTTTTGCTGAAGGTGCCCCTTCCAAAAAGCCCTAAGTTTCCCTTTTTTAAATTTTTATAAGCATCTCTGCTGAAAAGGATCAACCCCTTCTTGTTACTACTGGGTAGCTGCAAGACCCACTGTTTCAAATCAGCTTCACCCATGTTCTTTTTGCAGAAAATAGCTATCTTGGTTAAAGGTATATGCTAAGCTTAAATAAGGAACTTTGAGCTAATTCCAAACAGAAGCAACATTCAACTTATGTAGTTAGTAGGGGACAACACTAGGAAGTGAATAAACAGCTATGTAGAGAGAAAAGAAAGAAAAAAGCTGCACCAATATGTCATTGTCACTAACGAATCCTTAATTTTTGCAAGTATCTGATGGAAGCTTGAAGGATTGTGACCCTTTAAAGCCAAATATTCATATTACAGCATATGCAATGTTAAATTGGTTAGTGCTTAGCACAATTTTTATTTTTTTTTTTGGTTTGGATTTTCAAGAATTAGCTGTATTAAGACACACTGAGAAACAGTATGGAAGTGTACTCTGTGAATTAGACCTAAGAGAAGGCTGGGTTTTTTTTTTTTACTCACCCTTGTTAGTATGTTTGCAGTGACAGATATTTCACATTCATTTTAACAGTGAGCCCATAATGCTGACACTGAACATCATATGCAAGTCTTCATTCTGATAACAAAACTCAGGAGAAAACATTGGTGTGTATCTGAAAGCAGCTGTTCATGACCTACCTACTCCTGCTGGTCTGGTAATCTTTGGTGATGCTCTCTTTGGGGAAGACTCAGGATGTGGGGCAACAGGTTGTACTGGCCGTGTCTGTTTGGCTGCCAGCTTCTTCAAACTTACTTGCCTTTTGTCAAACATTTCTTGTACATCTTCTAGTTTTTGTAGAATTCTTTGGGCATTGGCCTAGGCAGAGAAAAGGCAAACCATACATGGTTGTGCTGGATTGAGCAAGTTAAGAAAGGACTTCTGTTACCCAGACGACTAGAGGTGAAGATCATACTGTGCTGCTGTTTAATGCAACCTAACCCATGCATTCTGCACAAATCTTGGTGTCACTGAGTAGCACATGATGACTCAGGCCGTCTTTCTAGCACTACTCTGAAGAAAATCACACGTATTTGACAACTGCTCATCTGAGTAAAACTTACTGCCCCAAGTGCTCACCTCTGTGCCCTTTTAATGTAGAAAAAGAGGCATATTTGAGCAAACTGAAATATATAGGCCAGTACACACTCATGTACAAGGCAATTGGTAATTTTGTAATTCTAAGTTTGAGGGGGTTTACCTTTATTTCAGAGGTGAGGATCATCTCAAACTGATTGTAGAACTCCTTCGGGTTAGAAAGCTGGTGCTCCTTAGCTGTTAGCAAGAACTTTTCAATTTCAACGAGTGCAGTTTCAGCTCCCTCTTGTGACTGGCACTTGTCCACAGCTTGGGAAGCTAAGAGGTAGATTCCAGCTTCACACCATTGGCTTGCCTTTAGAGAAAAATGGGGTAAGAAGGACTCCATGATCACTGACAGACCACGTTGTGAAGTGCTGCTTCTACTCCACAAAATACGGATTTGCCCTAAAGTCACTAAAGGGAATCAATGTTCCTTCATAGCACCCAACAGTTGCTGGCCAGAAGTCACCCCACCTAGATATGTAGAGCAATAGCAAGTTCAGTTCAGCTCTTATGGGTTAGATGATCCAGTAACATGTAAAATAATAATAATTTGAGCAAAGAGGGTAAGTGTTACTGTGGTAACAAATCAAATCTGTCAGCTGTACTGCCTCATTTCAGTGTTCAGTCACACAATTATCCAGAACTCAAAAAGAATATCTGAATCTTATAAAAACTCCCCAAAACTTCTCAGGCCCCCCATAAAACTCCAATGACAAATGCTCCAAAATAGTTTTTTACTGTAAGACTTTGATAACTCTTGTTCCAGATGAGGCTGGAATAGCATGCAGACATTCTCAAAGCTTTTAGCTTGCTATTCTGTCTAGATCAGAAAAAGGGAAAACAACTGAAAAGGCAGTAAGCTGTTAATTTTTAAGCACTGGAATACATTTGGTTCTCATTTCAAATTTAGGCCTAGCCCATTTTTGCTTAGTTTTATTTCCTACTTTTCATCATTTAAAACCATAATTATGGGAAACTACTGCTCCGATTTTATAGTAACAATTTCTGAATGAAATGGAGAAAAAAGGAATACTTTTTCTCTTCATCCAAATTACTTGAGCTTATAAAAACATTTATTTTCAGTAGAGCCTTACTAGGGCTGTTATGTGAGAAGGTTCACTCACCTTATCTAACTGCTTATGTAACTCAAGAGACTTTCCCAGAATATCATACTTTTTCTTGGTCTCATTGGTAAAATCATCACAAATACGCCTGAGTTCAACACACTTTGGTCTAATAGAGTCAACTGCATAATGGTTGTTTTGGATGAGCTGTTCTCCATGGAGGGCTAGAGACTGGGCCTTCTCCAAAGGTTCCTGGCAAGTTAATGAGAAAAAAAAATCCAAAGTTAGATGTCAAAATTACATGCATAAAAAAGTCATTCCATCTCCGTAACCCCTGCTGTAGCCTGGAGGTAAAGGTTTGGGATATTAATCCAGCTGATATGTCTTACTTTATACTTATCAACTTTGTTGTCCGTGGGTATATTGAAACTCAAGAGGTTCCATCTGAATATCAGGAAACACTTTTTTTACTGTGAGGATGACCAAGCACTGGAACAGGTTGCCCAGAGAGGTTGCGGACTCTCCCTCCTTGAAGATATTAAAAAGCCATCTGAACAACCTGCCCTCTTGAGCACCCTGCTCTAGGTAGCCATGCTTGAGCAGGAGTGTTGAACAAGATGACCTCCAGAAGTCTCTTCCATCCTTAATTATTCTGTGATAACTGTGATTCTGTGATTGTATGCCACCTTCTTTCTCATGTACTGGAGACATTCATTATACAAGCATTTTTCCCTACAAAGTTGCCAATAAAAACCCCCTGTATTATTTTATTTACTAATTGCTCGTTTACAATGCTTTAGTTTATTTTTCATTTCAAGATATACTTTAGAAAACTCTTCAGAGTAGAGTTCATAAGCTTAATCACAGTAGGATGAAATTAGAGGTGGCTAACAGGAACAGAGCATACATCAATACCTTATGTGACATGGTCAGTGAAAGGAAGATGCATGTTACTGTAACCTTTTCTTTCTTTATGCTTCTACAAAGAGCTGTGCAAAGATCACAATATTTCTAAATCTTAACCCTGTTCTTTAAAAGGATGATCACCAGCTTTTTCATTTGTTTATGTGCCTCCTCTAATTCAACTTGGACATTTTTTTCAATGCTTTCTAATAATACTAAATATGATGTATATCATGGCTAACCAGCTAATGGCATTACAAAGTCCAAATGTCTGGAAAAGGTGTTTATTGGAAGTCATAGATGTTCCTCAAACTGCTATAAGTCTGAATAGAAAGCTCTTAAAAGTCTGGCCAAGGTAACCTTTTAAGTATTCTGAGCTTTTCAGATTGCAAAGATGGACCTAACCTTTCCATGTTTGAAATAACAATTTTTGAACTGCATTCTAGCTTACCAAGAAATGCACTGGAACTACTGGGTCTGAAGAACTCTGGCTGCTGGAAATTAGGACCTGAGTTTTCCAATTTAAAATAATGACTCATGAGAAGAAAACAAGCATGAAGCAAGGAAAGTGACAGAAAAGTGCCTAGACGATTATGTCCTTAGCAGGTAGAATACTATATTGAGTGCAAACCTGTCCTTTCTCTTCCAGTTGTTTCTGTTCCCTTAGGAGGTGCTCCACTCGAGTCACACTGTCTCCAATGTCAGCAAAACCTGCTTGTGCTTCCATGAGATTATCCAACACCAGTTTTACCTAAAAAACAACAGCAGTAACAAAAATAAAACAAACAAAACCACCCCAAACAGACAAACCCAACAAAAAAAAAAAACCACTGAAAATCCCATCACAAGATACTCATAAAATTAGAGCAAACTTATGTCTCCTAAACATTCACCTACATCTTTTAGAAGAGTCTGCATATCAAATTCATTCTTTCAGCTTGTTCCTGCATATCAAGTTTAGTCTTTCAGCTTGTTCCAAAATGGAAAATCCAAGGAATAAAGCAGCATTCAACTATTCCTCAAAGACTTGCCCTGCTTCTCACTATTTAGGCCCACATAGTTTTGAAGATCTTTGACTTCAGAGTCTGTAATATTCCAGAATCTGCATTAATTCAGCCTCTGGGCTGGCAGTTGGGCTTCCTGAACTGTATTGCAATGACTCTGGTGGGATTGGATTTACCATCACAGAAAGTGATATTTGGTAACATCACACATAAATGCAAAATGATTTATTGGGAAGTTGGTGTTTTACACACTGGCTAAAGAGGCACTTTCCTCACTGCGCCTCTTTCAAATGTTGTAAGATATCTGACAGCTGTCAAGAATTTAATTTTTGAATATCCATTCCCTGTTTCATAATGAAGGGCTTCTCTTGCACTCTCCTTTTTTTATTGTCAGTATACTTTGAGTATGAGTAAAATTTGATCTTATAAGGGAAGGATAGACAAACAAATGAAATACCTCTCTAAAATCATGTTCAAAGTGTCGAAGCTGCAGGCATTGCTCTAGTTTTAGGTGATGCTTGGTCCAAAATTGATCAAAAGCCTTTTCTGTTTCATCCAACTGAGCTAACAACCTGTTAAGAAATCAGAATTAAAAGAACTTATTTATTTCCTATAGTTCATTTCTTTTCAGTTACACCAATTGATGGCAGAAAGCAGAGTAGGGAGATGGTGGGGAGCCTTTAATGTAACAAGGCTCTATGTCAACTTTCCCGTTAACAAAAAGAGAATGACATTTGCAGTGGGACAGGCAGGAGTGTGGCTGAAGAGTGACAACTACATGGCTCCACTGTGGCAGTTGCAGTCCTGCCTCCTGACCTTCAATAGGAACACAGAGTTGTTCCACATGCTGGCAGCCAAAGGCAGCTGTCTCTGTTTAGCTACCACCCAATTCTTCAACCATAATTCACCCCAGACTACTGAAAACTGAATATGATGCAATTATTATTTTAACGAATGTTTAAAGCAAAACTCTACAATTTGTCCATTTTCTTCACCCCTCAGAAATAGGCAAAGACTGACTAATTTTTCCAGTCAATTAAAAACAATAGATTATAAGCTCATAATGCCTCTCATGGATACTGTTTTACTTTGTGTAAATGATGGAACATTTATTCACAAAGAAATTAGCATTAAGGTGTCATACATCTTGAGTAAAATGTCTGATACCAGGCTAGTGAATCATCCTCAAAGTCTGTCAATGATCTATTAATTGTACTAAAAAGTAGAACAGTTTAAATGGAGGAAAGGAAAATAAGAAAAAGAAAAAGGAAAGAAAACAAGTCTTTTCTGAAGATACTATATTTCAATAAGTGGGTGCTCTTTGGGCAGACAGGGGACCAGGCCTGATCTACTACAAGCTTAGTGAGTACTGGAATCATCATCATATTGGGATAAACACTAATAGCCCCCTCTTATTCCTCTCAAAAACAAAGTCCTGTTTTCCATCTAACCCTGAAAACCACGTTTTTAATCAAAGGTAGTTTTTGAATTCAAGATGAATTCGCAAATTCCTTTGGGATGACTGTTTAAAAGATTTTAAAGTATTCCGTGAAAAATATTAGCTCAGCTTTACTTTTGCCTGCTTTGTTCCCAGCAAATGCAAATGCACTGAAACACTGGCACAGCATTTCTCTTTCCACTGCATCACATGGCACAGCAGAAACTTCTACACGGTGACTAAAAGCTTTAAGGTAATAACTAGTATTGCAGGAAAGAATAGGGGTTTCTCTCTCTCTGTGCAGCTATGAAGAGGAATGCTTCAGAGTATCACCTTCATCTGTTCTTCCCCGAGTGTTTTCACAGACATGCACAAGCATACACCCTCTCATCTTACATAGTTTCAGATGCCACTTTCTAACCAGGCATAGGAATTTGGAAGATGGATATGTTACGAGGAAAGTAAGTCTCACGTTAGATCTTCAGCCAGGTAGTTAGTGGTCCAACCAAAAATTACGAAGACATTCAGGACTGGTTTGAACTTGCCTTGACAGTTTAATCAGGTAACTTCCTCAAAGCTATTCCCTTCTCTGAATTATGTATCAAATATATCCTGAACAGCTTAACCACTGGGAATTTCTCACCTGCATATTTAAATCATTTAAGTTACACTTGCATTTCTTACAAATAAATTAGCAACTTGCACAAGGTAATCTAGCTTCACTGACCTTTCTACTGTTGCAACATTTTCCAGTTCATCTGAACTGAGTTTGCAGTTGGCGCTTCGGGTGACTGGCTCCCTAATGCATGTCAGTAGGGTGGCTCCCTGCTTCACAGCGAGTTTCAGTTCATCCTGAGGGGAAAGAACAAGCCAAACAAATTGTATGTATTTACTGTATCAATGCTCACATCTCTCAGATGTACAACATAGTAATGCTAAAGAAAGACTCTTTCATAGGTTGTTAAATACTTTGAACAAAATATAAATGCTTATTAAAGATGACATTTTTTCTAGAAACAGAGACTAAATCTATTCACATTGAATGACAGATATATTCCTAAGAAAAGGAATAGTATATAACTTCTGAGAAGATTGCATTTCTGACCTGGCAACTTGCAAAATTAATTATTCTACCATAAATTGAATGTGTGCTGCAGATTGTTCAGTAAGCTGAGGGACTGTGCTGAGACATAGCACTTCTTAATGGAATTTCCTTAAATAACATTGTGACAAGCTGAGACACAGTATGTCAGCCATCAAGGAGTCATCCACAGAAGGAGGCATCTTCCAAGCATGAAACATGAACAACAAAAAGGACAATGAAGCTCAAACATTAACGTGTCAGCTAAGGAGTCCCCACATCACAGCACACTTCTTGTGTGAAACTTGTTTTTGTGCTAATATAGCTTAAGTAGCATTTTTTCTCTTGTGTTTAACTTAAGGTGTTTGTTGACAGCAGTAATATTTTCTTCTGAGCCTTACTCTACAAATCTAAATTTGACCCAACTCTTTTTGAAAAACAAGTTATTATCTAGTTAGATCATTCTGTCTCTTTCTGGATTATCCTTAAATCTGGCCTAGTGTGAATTCATCCTTTCTGATGAACTCTTCATCAGGAGCCCATGCTATTCCAGATATGACCCTATAAGACTCTCTCATACAGAAGTGACATTTCCCTGTTCTATTATTCCTGAAGCTGCAAAAAGTCCTTTTTCATAATTCAATCAAATCAACCTCCTGAACCCAGGTTTCTGTCTTCTTCTGTAATTTCCTGACAATGGAATCCCAAATGCTGGCAGAAAATTTTGTTGAATCAAAAGTCATATATTGAAGTGATGGTGCTGTCTTGAGACAATATTCACCTTCAGTTTACTGTGGTGGTTAGTGTGTGCAGAGAGGAGCTCCTCTGTGCACTGCACATCGTTGGGAAGTTCAGTCTCTGCTAGGTCTGTTCCAAAAGTCTGTAGCATCTGTGCTGTTGTTTTTACTGTCATTGCAAAGTTTTCAATAGCCTGGAAAAGCAAAAGCATAAAGTCACAGACTGGTTATTTCCTCTTATCCCTGTAACAATGCTTAGTCCTTCAGGCATACTGTGCTGCAAGTATTACATGCCTGTAAACCTGGCCATGTTGCCTTTCATTGGGCGGATATGCTAAAATTAAGAAGATAAATCCCTGTGTCACAAATGATCTTTTCTTAGGCCTACAAGTACTGTCATCTCCATGAACCAGCTGGGGAACTCCCAGAGCTTAGCAGACATAATGAAACCACAGAGAACATCAACTTCAAAGTCAGGACTGGAACTTCAAAACCCTCTGCCCATGTTTGATGGGAAACTTTACTGTGTTCAAAATTTTAGTGAAGACTTTATTTAATTTGAAGGGACTCTGAAAGTATTTAGGGCAAAGCGTTTTTACATTTATATTTACACAGCCATTATTCACCCAGCAGCAATCTGTCTTCCCCCTGGCTTTCAAAAAATGTGCATCTTCATCCCGCCTATCTGTACTAGATACACTCCAGTCACTCCCTCCCATCTGTTCATATTAGTACACAAATATAAGATGACTCACTGTTAATACAGTTTAAATACATAAATTCATTGGAGCATTGCTTTTGGTGCATCAACACATAACTTGTCAGAAAACTTTGGTTTTCCTGAAGAAAGGGGAGGTGAGAAAGGCTTAAAAACAATGCTGCCTTTTCAGAGTAGAATATACTCTTTAGACTTGCGAGTTACAATAAAAAACTTTTTATCTAGTAGCAACCGCATGTGATATATTTTTCATGATCATGCTCCAATTTTTTTTTTTAGGGACTGCACTGTTTTGTTTAGAAAAACAGTATTTTATTCTTAACACTTTCTGATCTAACCCACCCAATAGCTTGAGTCAGTCAACAGCACTAGGAATGCTTTTATAAACAGTCAGAAACTACATAATTATTGCAAGTTGCATTTCCTTCTCCAGCAATGATGGGAATTCCCAATTTGCAATCATGACAGTTAAAATCATCCTGTGTGCTCACTGAAAAACAAACTAGAGGTGGATCATCATTCAAAAGATGCAGAGAGAAATTACATTCCACATATGTGATCTGAAGCATGTCCCAGATGAGTCAATGCTAGCAGGGTTCTTAACCTTCTTCTCTTTTCCCCTGTAAATTCTTACTTGCTTTCAACATAAGCAGTACAGACTTGCATATGCTCTGGCTTAGTTCTTTGCAGCTGTAGCCTGCTGTTCTCATCACTGAAACTATTGGATTAAAGTTGGCTGAAATGTCATGCTTCTGACTGCAGCACAGATAGAGCCATCCTCAACCAAAGGCTGTTTACTAACAGTATGTTGAGAGCAAGAAAGCTCATAGGCTCCCAGCTATTCAAGATAAGAAAGCAGAAACTAAGAGCTATGAAGTGAGATTGCTGTTTCACTATCATTAGCAACAGTTTAAAGCTGTTTCAGAAAAAAAGCACTGGCAGGACAACACATGAGAACACTAAGAGGAGCAGCAAAAGGCATGAAGACTGTAGCTTGGCAAGACTGAAACTTGGGTTGTTTCAAGGTGCCATGGAGGCTGACACTGCCCTTATGACAATTTCTTACCCAGCAGAAATTCCTTGGCTGCCTGCATCATGAGCTTATCAATGTTTCACTTAATAGCATGCTTGCCTCCACCCTCTCCTGTGCGTATGAGTAATACATTATTTCCTATACCTAGGCTACATTTGTGGGTTTGTTTTTTCCCCCCAAGTCTTTGTGCTTGGTAAAAGTTTTTCAAATAAATTTAACCAAAAAATCTGGAGACTACATCACCTTGTCACCTCAACATCACCTCAAATCTTGGCACATTTTCATCTGCATATTTTCCAAAACTATATATTCATGCTTTCTGTAAACCCCTGTCATTAGTAAACAGTACACCCTTTCTTGTACCTCTTTTTACTCCCCCTCCTCATTTTTTTCAAGCTTTTAGCTGTTTGAGAGCTCATATAGATGATTCCTTCAGACTTACCTCTCCTATGAGGACAGTCGCATATTTTTGATACTTTTAACACGTAAGCCTTTCATATATTTCAAGTCTAACCTCAGTATAGTCAACACAGCTATGAATGTGTTCAGACCAGTGTTAGAGGAAATTCAGATTCTGTGTTTGCATATTTAGAAGCTTGAAATATTTGGTGGTTCTCTAGGATAGTAAAATTTAATTTCGTAAGGACAGTAAAGCACAGAAAGTGATAAAAGCGAAGTGGCAAAAGTGACAAAACTGACTTGACTTAACAAAGCTACCTCAGAAAATCCATAACAAGTTTCCTCAAAGGCAATAGAATAAAAAGGTTTTCTGGCTTCTTACAATTAACTGCCTTCCACTGCTCGAAGTAGCACATAGCTGGACTACAAGTTTACATAGCACAGAAACAAAGCCAAAGAAATAAAATCAAGTGTTTTGAGTATTTTTCTTCTTTTAAAGCCATGGGCATAATTAAACTTTAAAGTAAGAATTTTGACCTTTGGTTCAGTAAAGTGCTAAAAATTATGTTCAACTTCAGCCATGAACTAAAGGCCTATGAATGTCATCAACTACTCAAAAGATAGGAATGTGCCAAAGAGCTTTGCTGAGTAAGGCCATAGTCCAGGTCAAGAGTGACATACACATCACTACTTCTGTTACAGACATTTAGGGAACTTACCTTTCTCTATTTGAGTCATGGATTTCCTCTTTCCATGAGTCCCTAGGAGAATCCATAGGTTGAAAATGCAGCTAAAGAGTTACTACTTAGTAGTTGCTCTACATTCATCATCTGAACAATTTTGGGTGTAGACGTGTGTGTAAGAACACCAATACTCACAGTTCTGTGATGTATCCACTGACTGTGACCATACTCCAGGGTTCCTCCCAGCTCCCGGGTCAGCTGACTTTTGTCAATATAGCCATGCAGATCAGAGACAGAATTTAACATGATGATCTGAAAGAAAAACAGACACAATGGACTGAGAGAAATAACAAGCCCTTTCAATCATCATTCCTAGGATCTGGGTTTGCCTTAAACACATGATCAAACTGCAGTTCCACCATAGCCAGTAAGTTCCCATTATATATTTATTCGTGCAATGGATGGTTTATTTTCACTAGATTTTCATCACAACACGCATATGGCTATTCTTGAACTAACCATAATTTGACATCATCTTGCTCCTTGCTAGGCTGAAGATGCAGTCATTCTGCATGTATATCAAAAGTATAGTGTTTATAATGCTCTCACAAACTTCCATGAAATAATTTTTGTATTTTCTAGGTAACTGCTATTTACAGAGAAATCAAGGAGCAAACAGGTTAAACAGCTCCCTGAACACTAACCACCTGACCCAAGGAAGTGCTGAAATGAGACCAGAGAGATTAAGACTTTCCTTTCAGCTGTATCATTTTTATGGCACTGTATGTCCACCAAGTACACTGCATTATTCCATTTTAAACCATAATTTAAGAGAAATGGAAGACAAACCTAAACAAGTTTTCTTAGTTTAAAGAGTCTCCTTACCACAAGACCTGCTTAATGAAAGCAAAACTAGATTTGCATTCAGCTTTGGGTAAGCAGTCTTGGCAAACACTTTAATTATGCTTTGTCTAAGCATGGTGTAGAAAATACACCATGATTTCAGCCACAGAAGACAAGATTTTGAGCAAAAAATGACTAAAAATGTTAAGCCTTACACTTTAATATATGTCAAATGTATTACTTCACTCTAACTGACTATGCATGTTAGCAGCTCCAAGGGAGAATGGTAAGTACACTTGCAAGCTCTGTGGGCAATGAGATGATTGGATGCAAGAAGATGTATGGTTCTACGCTGATAATGCTCTAAGAAAAGCCTTGAGAACAAACCTGAACAGGTTTTTAGCTGATCTTTGTTACAGAATGATACTAGAATAATTTAGGTTGGCAGGAACCTCAGGTCTCTAGTCCAACTTCTTTCTCAAAGCTGGGTCAGCTGAGATCAAACAAGGTTGCTCAGGGTGTTCTGGAAGCCTCCAGGGACTGAGACAGTCCAACCTCTTTGAGCAGTCTGGCCCACTGCCTGATTACCTTGGTGCTGAAAAAGTTTTTCCTTAAGACAGAACTGCCCTTGTTTCAACTTTGTATCAGTTATCTTTTCTCCTACAGTCATGCACAACTTGGCTGCATACTTGGAGAAACTGGAAAGCTGCTGGTATGTTGCATTAACCCCCCAAGCTTCCCCTTCTCCAGGCTAGGCAAGCCCAGTTGCCTCAGTATCTCCTTATAGAGCACATGCTCCAAGCCCTGACCTTCTTGTTGGCCTTCTGTTGACCTCACTTCAGATTAATACTTTTCTTATACTGGGGTAACCAAAACTGGAGAGCGTATTCTCAATGCAATCTAATAAGAGCCAAATAAAGCAGGATAATCACTTGTTTCAGTCCGCTGGCTATGCTCCTGTCAGTACTGTTGCTGTTAGTGCAGTATGCAGACAGATTCCTTTGTTGCCAGTGCACACTGCTGGCTCATATACGGCTTTCTGTCTACCAGATTCTCAGGTCCTTGTCAGCAGAGCTGCTCCCTGGACAGTCAGGCTACAGCCTGTATTGCTGTCAACAATACAACACTGTTTGTTGTTGGGACGGAAGAACATGGGCTCTTTCTTAATGAGGAAGAAAGTCCTTCCCAGTTGCAGGACTTTGTATTTGTCCCTTATTTATTTCCTAATATACTCGTCAGCCCATTTCTTGAGCTTACATCCCAGTGGCTCTGTTTTTCAGTGTACCCACTGCTCCCCAGTTTAGTGTCATCTGCAAACTTGATGACAGCACACCATCTTGCCTCTTCCGTGTTATTGATAGACGTTAAACAGCAGATATGACTACATCATTCCACTTGTGGCTGACCTCCAGGTAGAGTATGACCCATTGACCATTACCCTCTGAGCCCAATCATGCAACTAGTTTTTAAATCCATCTAGTCGTCCACCCATCCAGACTTTAGCATCCTAACTTGGATACAAGAATATTGTGGGAGATGAATCTGGTCTCATGAACCTGTATGGGTTGAATATTCTCAAGTAGTCCTTAACTCAGTAGTTCTTTACTTCCAGCAGTTCACCTTGAACCCAGCTGCTAAATACAGAGGCCAGAAGACCTTGTTGGTGAAGAAACTGAGGCAAAAAAAGCACAAAGTATCTGAGTGAAAGCTAAAAGGGGAAAGTATTCCATGAATGTGTTACCAAACACTGTTTTGTTATAATCAAGAAAAATCAAAAAAACACATCATCTTGGAGTAGCCTTGGATTGGAACATGCAGTCTATGCACTACTTCTGAACTGCAAATTACCTTTAAGAAAGTAGGTCTTGACTGCCTTGTAACTCTCCCTCACAGAGATGTTGCTGAAAAATTGGAAATCTTTTGATAATCCAAAGTTCACTGAAACTACAGATGAACACTGTCATAGAATCTCAGAATGGTTTGGGTTTGGAAGAGACCTTAAGATCATCCGCTTCCAGCTCCCTGCCATGGGCAGGGACACCTCACACTAGATCATGTCACCCAAAGCCTATCCAGCCTGGCCTTGAGCACTGCCGGGGATTGATGCTCCTGACCCCACACATCTGAGCTTGGGGCCTGCAGGAACTGTTTTGCCTTTATCCTGTGCGGGGGCCCTGCCAGGATCGCTGCCCACACAGCCCTGACTGCTGGGCTGCAGAGGAGCGAGCAGGTGGGCACAGGGCACCCATGGCAGGGACAGCATCACAGCTCTGGTGCAGCCTCGGGGGGGTCACCCCGCAGCCCTGCACACTGCGGCCCCTCGGGTGTGCAGCACGATTGGCTCCCACGCAAGGGCTTTGGGGTCCAAACCCCACGGGACAGGGCTGGTGCGATGCTGCTGCCGCTGTCCTGCACCCCAGCGCCGGGGCTCGGGGGATGCACCGCCCCCCTTCCGCAGCAGCGCGGTGCAGCCCCGGCCGCGCAGAGCCCCGCTGCTACCGAGCAGCCCCGCAGCGGGGGGGCACGGAGCCGCTGCCTGCACCGCAGCCCCCCCCCCCGCTGCGCTCCGGCCCCCCCACCCCTGCAGCGGGCAGGGAGCGGGCGCTGCCCGCCGGGGCTCGCTCGGCCCCGCGCTGCGCGGGGGCACCGGGTGCGCGGTGCCGGCGGAGTGCCATGAGGTTCGGGTGCGCGAGGCTCGCGAC
>JBCJKH010057655.1:4376-15575 GCA_039877255.1 Loriculus beryllinus
GCTCAAGGCCAGGTTAGACAGAGCCTTTGGTGACATGGTTTAGTGTGAGGTGTCCCTGCCCATGGCAGGGGGCGGGACATGGATGAGCTTTAAGAGCCCTTCCAACCCAAACCAGTCTGATTCTATGACAGTATTTATTAGCAGAGCCATTCCTGTAACCAGATGTAACAGAAGTGGTTAAAAATGCAGGGAACATCTTGCTGTTCAGGAACAACCTCCAGTTCTACCAAGCTCCATCACAAGTCTGCTGGCTGCTCTTCGAGAGCTCTGTGTGTGATGTGGCCACTCACAGGTGACAACCATGCTGTCCTACATCTGCCCCTCTTCTAACAGCAAGTACTGCAATGCCCTGGAATGTCTGGTTACGTGAAAAGCAGTACAGAAATACAACTTGACCTTACTGTTATTGTTATGAAACTAAAATTAGTTCTTCGAAGCACACTAGGAAAATCACTCCATAAAAAGACCCATTGACAAGTTGCTTCCACAGATAATCAGATATGGGCTTAGGCTTAAAATCTGTGTGACACCAATGAGGTTCTGGCAACAATGAGACTGATGGTGAGAGACCTCATGAATAATCTATTTAGCAGCCATAATAAAGCAAAAAGAAAGTCTGATGTTAAAGGAAATGGTGGTAGAAGAAACAAGATGTGGCATTCTGGGAGGGTTGTGGGTTTCGTGTTTAGTTTTTAAGATGTTTATTAATATTAATATCATATAAAATTCTGCTAAGGAAACACCTATTATCTGAAATAACTAAACTTTATCTACACTCACAGACATCCTGAAGAGCATCTCTGACTCCAGAAAGGCTCCAACAGCCTAATTCAGCTCAGAGTACAAATATCATCAAGCAAGTACTTGCTTAACTACCACCACCAACCAACTGGTTTCATTACCTCTGAATGTGGTGCTGCCCATCTACAACTTACTTCAGGCAAGTTACAGGTACCTGTCCTATATCCTGCACTCCGTATGGAATTCTGCACGAGCCTGGCTGCCTGCTCCCACTGTTCCAAACCAGGCAGAAAGCTGGCAGCCAGGCACAGCGCACGGCTCAGCAGACGCACCTATAAATCAGAAAGGACACCAGAAAGCACCAAACAGCACCCACCCGAGCAGTGACTTCAGAGCAGTGAATGATCCTAGTGATCAGATTGCCACCTGATGGCCACAGCTGAAATACAATAGAAAATCAGAAACCCAGTCCCTTCTTGGGCTGCATCTGATCTGCCTGACATCCGTTACCAAGAATGACTGCCACACATTTCAAGCCCTTTGCAGCACCAGGAGCTGGCACCTTGGTTCACACAGGCTCCAGGATGCAGCTAAACAGAGAAGTCAAGACACCCAAGACAACCCTCAGTGAGGCTCCACTATTCAGTTCACCCAGGAATGTTTTCCCAGTCACTCTACTGGTGAAGATAACCAAGCATTGGCAGGACAGTCACCTATAAAGGCACATTTCTCTCAACACATTAGTAACCCCCTTCCCTCAACGGTATTAACAGCACTTGAAAGAGTTTGTATCTGTAAGCCAAAGATCCAAAATTCAGTGTGAGACCATCTCCAGAATATTTGGGTTTCCTTCTGGCAGAAAGGATGCAAATCCGTGCCCAACCTGTGGTGACAGGAATTGCTGCTTTTTCATTACAGATGGGACTGAAGTGCTAAATGCTTCACAGCCATACAAAAATGGGTTTTCCTCCCTCCACAGACAATATTAAATTTAACTGCAATGGCTGTAGAGAAAGGACAATAAGGAATAAGGTACTTGGGACTCTTGAGCTTGTCACACAATTTCTTCCTCCCATCCCTTGCAAGATCCCATCTCCTCCACCTGAGCTGTCCTGGTAAGTACCTACAGCATCACTGGTGGATGCTGGTTGGAAAGCAGCACCTTCAGCAGCAGAAACAGAAACTGCAGAGAGCAACATCCCCACAGGCACAGGGGCCAGTGCTCCACACACTTCTCACACTATGGAGTGAGGCTGTCAGTGGTGCTTCACACACCTCCCACCGCCGCAGGAGCAAAAGTAAACGCAGCTTTAGGTGAACACTTGGAAACGTCTTTTTTCTCTTCCCTTCATTCATGCAAACCCTTCGTCTTCACCAGGTTTACAGTTGGAAAAGGCTCAGTGCAGTAAATGTGCAGGGAGGGAAGCGGTCACAAATGGGAAGCAGTTTTGCCAACACATCGCTGTGCCAGAGCAGTGCAGCATGATCTGCTCTGACCTCCGAGAAATCACACTGCCAGCGCAATCCCTCATTGAACTCGCAGTCTCATGGGCAATTCTGCCACAACTTGCTGTGATTTTGCTTGTTTTTTCCTCCACGGATGTTGAACATATCTGGAAATATCCAGCTTGAAATAATGGGGTTTTTCTTCCCTTTCAGTTATTGCTGATTCACACACACACGCCCCCCTCAAATCCTGGGCCTGGAAGAACAGATGACACTAATACATAAAGCACATTAGATGTGTTTCTCAGTCAAGTAAGCCTGTTTCTTCTATAGGACATGTCCAAAGGCTTTCACAGGCTCCCTGACTTTACTATCTGAAAGCCCCCCTAGATGCTACAATTGTTAACTGACAAGATGGCTCTAGGGGAAGATCCGGTATTCCATACTCCCTGCTCACACAGCTACGACAGGCACAAGGCACTGGCTTTGTTCTGAAAGACCAATCAGCTAAATCCCACTGAATAGGTGTGCATGGAAAACTCAAGATCCTGCTATCCTCAACTCCTTTAAACACACCTAAAGATCTGAGCTATAACAAACCCTTCTCAGCTCTAGCTGACATCCAGCTCTCTCTGCTTGCTGGCATGTATTTCCCCTCAAAGTCCTGTGGTTCTATTTTACTTACACACTGAAACACAGCATTTCAGGAATCCTCAAGAAGCAGAAGATGCCGATTTTGTCAACAGGACCCTGGAAACGAGTGGTCAGGTATCTGACAAACCCATACCACTCATACCCAAAACCCTCACATCTGCAGGACTGCTCATGGAAATCATAGAATCATAGAATAGTTAGGGTTGGAAAGGACCTTAAGATAATTTAGTTCCAACCCCCTGCCATGGGCAGGGACACCTCACACTAAAGCATGCCACCAAAGGCTCTGAAAATCTTCATATAGACCTCAGGGAAATTAAACCCAAAGAAGAGACACATTTCAACACATCCCCTGTGCAAAAATTCAGCAGAGACCAAGGTATGTGACCCTCTCACAACAGGAAGCCTTCCCAGTTACTGCTGCACTGGAGTGTCCCAGTCTAGCATCCAAATTATCCATCTTGGAAACTGAGGTTTAAGGACATATTCCATGAAACCCCCGTCAACTTCTGTCTGATGCAGAACTGCTGTAGAATGCACTAAAAAACAGCTTAGTCCCAGAGAATACCAAAACCTGCAGAGTTATTGAGATGGGGACAGTGAAAGTGAGGAGGAGACAGGGAGAGTGAAAAGGAAGAAGACTGTGATAAACAGCTTTTTCATGATTATCTTGTATATTCCTTTCTCTAGTTTCACGTTCAAGGTCTGTTTTCTCTTGGTTGTAACTACAGCTCTCAAAGCAAAGTCCTATTAAAAAGAAACAGAAACCACCTTGCACTGGAGCAAGCTGTGAGCACAGATAACAACTCACTACAGAACAGGAGAGTTTATAACATAAATTATTTGATGAACACCCTAAAACCCCAGTAACTTCTGAACCCGGCTGTAAGAAAAACAAGTACAAAGAATTTAAAGTGCCTTTGGTTTCAGAGTAAAAAAATTAAATGTTTTATTAAGGGATTTCTGCTGGCAGAAATGAAGAATAAAGCTTGAAACAGCATTTCAGTGTGCTCCTTAATACACATTTTCCTCTAGTAAAACCAGCAGGGAAAGCGTCCAAATTACTCTCCTCTAAATGCCAGTGTTATATTTCCAGTAAAAGTCAAGTTCAACTGGGCATCAAAAACATTTCCACACACGATCCTTTTAAAATCAGACTCCTCAGAGAACGCTGCTGTCCAAAATGACGCTTCACCTGATCCCCCTGTGCTCAGCAGCCTGGTTTGTATTTGAATTCAAGATGACATTGCTGCAAGTTATGCTATCTTAAAAAATTAATGCTATGGATATTTGGATGCAGTCGATAAAGTGGGTTCTTTTAAGCCAAAACACCATCCCTCTATCGTCATATTATTAAAGCCACTGGAAAAAATATTAGCCTTTGGGATTTCTGCCTCTAAACTATTTACAACATAATAGCTCCAACGAAGCGTCACAAGAAATGTACAGTGTATTACACAGAGTTGTAACAAACATTTGTGAAGAATCTATAGAAATAACGCCACAAAGAAATGGAAAGGGAGAGATGAAAGCCTAAAGAAAATGTTCCAATTTGGAAAGAAAAATCATCATTGCTTCTCGCTCGTTTGCTTATGGTGGTTTGGTTTTTTTGCTACAAAATACCTCCCTTTTAAAAATCTGTAAAACTACAGGAATGGTCCAATTCTAGAGAAATTTCTTTGCTGGAAATGCACTAAAGTGGAACTTTATAAATGAGCGTGAGATAAATTCACTGGTAAGAGAAATGTTACCTATTAAGAATAAATAAATCCATGCAGCCAGACTCGCTCTCTAAAACTAACAAATGGTGCTGGATATTTCTCTCAGTCCTGGATGTCAAACCATAGAACAAGAATAAAGCATTTGCAAGTCTCCAAAAGGGGACCTCGCAATTGGAATTCACATCTTTGCCAAGCGAAAGCTTTTCGGCTGTTGTCACCGTCTCATTGTCATTCCACTCACTGTGGGTTCCCCAGGGTCCAGAACAGGAGTCCTAGCATTATTAACATAGCAGATTAATAGCAGTGGGAAAAGACATTTTCACAAACATGCTAAATATTAATATTAATCGATAACAATTTCTATTTCCTAACGTGAGCCAGACAAACATACCCCAGGCACGGAGCAGAGGAGGGAGGGCAGAGAAGGAAAGGGACGGTGTCAACAGACTCTACAGAATGAAAGGGAATCAGTGAATCAATGCAGGACAGAGGAGTGAGCCGTGAGGTGGGTGTCAAAAGCAGGGCTCTGTTTTCAGAGGCACAGGGGCACATTTTAATGCCACAAGATAAGTTGGATTTTCCATCCCTGGCCAAACACAATTCCAGCACCGCTCACCAATTTGACAGCAGCAGAGCAGGAACAGGGAGAAACTGCTTCTCACTGGTTTTACCACCCTGTGTAACACTGGACTCTGCACACTGTATTCTCTGTAACACTCGTAACACTACAGATATTTGATAAATTCAGATACGCACAAATTCACCCAATTTCTGGATCTGCATTTCAAGCTATTCCCTGCCACCGACCTCTTCTATCTGAAAGACAGTCTGTAAAACTTGTTGCATTTTTGCTGATGGATTAGCCCAGACAAGGTTTTACAATTCAGGCTTTGAAAGTCTCGCTCATTCTCTCACATACTTTTTAACTGCGAGCAGCAGAAGCAGAATGCACAGCCCGATTGCTAAAGGGGCTCCCAAATGATCCACCCCACTGTGTCTGTGTGGGTTAACCCAAACCAAGGCATTTCAGCTCACAAGCTCTCGGCGGAACACAAATCCCCTTCGGTCACTGAGCTCTGTGGGACCGATGGAGCTCTTCACCGCATTCAGACACATTTCTGCAGCAACTTCAGTGTGACCCAAGAAGGCTTTTCCCAGCCCTAAAATCAAGTGAAGATCTGTACGAAAATGCCTCTTTGTACAGAGGAGGCTGCCCGAGCCCTGCTCCAAACAACAAACACAAAGGGTGTCACACACGAGGCTGGAGGTTTTCTAGGGCACGTTGTGAGGACACACACTGCCACTGTGCACGGATGACAGCAAACCTCATGAGCATCACATCACAGGACAGATGAGGATACAGCACTGCCCCACCACTGCTCCCAGACTCCTCTGGGATGCCCCTGCCTCCATGTATGAAGGCTCTGAGCTGGGCTGCCTATTCCCAGACACCACCTAATTCCCAGGTTTAGGTGGGACACAGGGCTTTACCTGGTATCAGAACGCACTCTGGTTAGACAGTGAAGAGCTCCTTCCTATAGAGGCATTAACCACAGAGACAAGTTCTCCTATTAGACTGCAGCCGGGAGCAGAGAATTGTGTTCAAAACCCAATTGGAAATAGCTCTCCTGCTTTCCATGGATTTTCCATGGATTTGCCTCCAAAGCACAGGGAATGCTGTGGGGTTTTACAGCCAGCCCCTGAATGGCTTTGAGTTTTATTTCAGTGCTGTCACGCATCCTTAACTTGCCTCTAGAGACTGCCAAGCCTAAGTGGCCCCAAAATTAGAAGTCACAAGTAAGCATGTTTTCTCTGTATCCTGGACATCCTCTGGGCATCCAGAGAGCCCCATGTTCCTCCTGTCAGTCCTTCCTTCATCATCATTAAAACCAGGAATTACCTACTGATTTTTCCCACCAGTAATTGCCCATGAATTGATGCAGCCACTTTATGGAAGGAGAAGCACTGCAAAAATCAAACACTATGACAGCAACTGAACCTCAAACCCGCACCTGACCCTTGTGACTGAGATGCACCTCTAACAAACCCATTCAGCCACCTTCCAGCTCAGGTTTAACCTGCCAGACCTCAAACACGCCAATGGGGAAAACTCAGCACAGACTGACACGGAGATCTATCAAGGATTTCCCACCATTAGGCAGAGAAGTCAAGTTAATGACACTATGGGAACAAAATCAAACTCCTTTCCTGGGCCACACACCTTTCCTCCAGCTACCGGTGTTGTGCTGGATCAGACTTGTTCAACCACTATGGAAAAGTGGAATTTTACTGGACAAGCAATGACAGTCACAAACATAAGTGGGATTTTTAAGCCCCCTTCTCTGCAGAGATCTCTCTCTATTCTCCCCAAAATGTTTCCTATCCTGGCATCAATAACTTGGCACTGTGAGCATCTCCGCTGCTTGGGGCACTTTTTCCTGATCACTCAAGTGCTCTTTCCAGACAGGCTTTCCTCTCTGTAACAAAACCAAAAGTACCTGACAAAAAACAAAGCACATGTCTAATCCCAGAGCTCTTCTGCACTGGCGTCTGTTTACAAGTCCCTTCTGACTGGAAAAAGCACTCCTAGACTTCTCCTGCAGAATACAGGGCAGGAATGACAGCAAGTTCAACAAATGGCAGTGAGCTGTAACACTGCATCTAATCCTTCCCCAGCTCTTTGGGAACAAACACCACCAAGCAGGCAGGTTTCTGGAACATTCTGCAGCTGAGTTACAGGACTGGCCCAAGGAGCTGATAATAAATATCAAGGAGCAGTGGATGCACTGGTAGGAATCTCGTGAGTTCCAGCTGAAATTTGCCTGATGCCAGGGAACTCCAGGGTAGTTTCAGACCCAGTCAATTCCCTATCATGGCACAGTATTCTTACAGATTAGCGTGACTGATGCATTAACACCATTTTTAAGCAGATTTCGTTGCATTCTACCTTAAGTCAGGACCTGGGAAGATGCGGAGGTGTGAGGAAGATGGGACAGGGCACATCCCACATCCAGACAGAGGTTCTCAACGCTGCTCCCTTCTACTCTTTTCCAAAGCCATCTTGGGTGTTGCACCCACCACCTGGCCCTATTTAAAACCACTCCATTATTCTAAAAAAGGATTATTTATACTAAAAACACTCCCGGGACTACTGTATTTGTATTTCAGGGCTGCTGCATCCCCTATTTCCTCACTGCTTTAATATAGCCTGAGGCAGAGCGGGTGAAATGACTTGCGATGCCACTGTAATTTTTATCAAGGCTTGTTCCTGGTAAAAAGCCTCTTTGTTTCAAAGAAATGTGATTTGGCCTTTTTCCTCCTCTACTCTATTCCTTGGTTAATATACCACTTCCACTTGCCCTGGGGCTGAGAAAGGTATTCCATGGAATTGGTCAAATCTCACTGTTTTTCTTCTAAATCACAACTGGCTTTTTTTCCCTCGACCCTTGCTAAGCACTATCTAAGCTGACAGTCTGAACTTGAGGTTTTATTTGTGTCTTAACTCTTCAGCTCCTGGATTTTAGCAGTCACATGGCCACGTTAAAGAGATGCATGTCAGGACTGGTCAATCTGCCATGGCAAAGGAGACTGCTGTGATTTAGAGCGAGACGGGAAGGAGAAGCACTGGCTACTGTTATTTACTGTTTGAGGCAAATCTCTCTAAGAGCCAGGTATTCATTTACTATAAATTTGAGAACAAATATATTCTGCCCAACTGACAGAGTTTAAAGAAGCATTTTCAAGAATAATTGCAGAAGAATAGGGTAAAATAGAATATAAATGGAAAAAAACCATATAATGAAGCAAACCAGAGTTTAGAGGTGGAAGCTCCAGTTCCACACTGAAAACAATTCTCTTAGAGATATGTACTGGAACAGCTTGATGTAGGGTAAAAACCTGTATGGATGCTTTCAAAAAAATGCATCACTACTGTTCTCTTCAAAGACAAGTCCAAGCTACCAAACAAAGTCAGAGGAAAAATAAAGAAAACAGAAATGGAAAGAAAAAAAGAGTGGCACAGATATGTTAATAATGCTCCAAAATACTTCAGTTCAACATTGCCAAATCACTTCAAGGTATTTCAGAATAACTTTATGGAACGACATTTCTTTGTTGGGAGTTCAGTAACACTGAAAACTCCCCCACAGCCATTCAGATTTATTCCACAAATAATGTCCAGCTCATCAGGAAACTTCTCACAACTGAGCAGATGCAGCTCTGGGTCTGCCTGCCCATCATCAGGTATCTGTGTGCAAGCTCACAGATATGTTATTAAAATATGAATGGATCTACAATGCATTTGAGTTAATACAATATTTTTATGTAAGTACCACTGTATTTTACCTACGTCACTGAGCTTACATTTATGTTAAAGTTTTCAAAGTCTTTTCAAAACACAGGCTCTTCCTTTCCTATGCACCACAAAGAGTTTATTTTTAAACACAGTAACACTTACCCCAGATTTGGGATTGCTTCATCAAGTCTGAATTTGTTCTGTCTCATTGACAAATAGGGTAGATCTTGCTATGAAATACAGGTCAAACCCAGTGTCCAAGCACAGAACAAAACATACTTTGAAAGCAGATGTTGTTCACTGTCCTCCTGCTTTTATACAACCCCTCATGGTCTCCAAGACAATGAATAAATCATAAACTAGGTATTCCAACATTTTTGGAGGCATCTCTAAACTGGTCACATTCGGAATGAAATCCCTCATTTACCAGTGCTCAGAAGCACTGCACATGGTTGGAAGCACAAGAGAAGAACACTTCTCCTCAAAGGAAAACACTGAACCTGGACAATACATCATTATCCCATATATTACTCCATTTTCACATAGGAAACAGGAGTCAACGTGCTAATGGGATCTTTAATAGTCAAACTCAGTCAAGACTTTGCTCAATGTTTAGTCTGAAAGAGAACATCTCTGTCCCAAATTACACGACAATTAATAATCCTAGATGCAGGAAGTTTTCACTCCTGTTCAGTGATTTAATCACATTGCTAAACTTTGCTACTCATAGAGTCATATCCACATAAAGTGGATTAAAATCACAATAATGGAATTCTGCTGCCCTGTGGTTTTTCCCTTGTGATCACTCTCCTGGATGCAGCAAACATGTTTACATTAAACTTAAAATCAAGACAGGAAAAAGAGTTCATTAAGGAAAACACAGCCCAAAAGTACAGAAAGCCTTTACATCTCCCAGGACAGTATCTACACCTGGTTGTAAAAAGCAATGCATTTTAAAGTAGCATAAAGATTTCTCCTTGTGTTCACCGAGATAGACTCTGCCAGAGCATCTCTGCAGAACACAGACCCCCCATGGCATGGAGAGCAGTCTTTGCCATCAAACACACCAGAAACACCAGACCAAAAGCTGCAGAACTGATGCTGAGCCCTGGCCTGTGAAGTGAACCTGGCCACTGAACACCCATTCCAGTAACACTGAGGTCTTCTGTTTGTTTTAAAGCTTCCCCATGTTTTCCTTCTCTAATCCCTCCATTTTCCCGCTTCCTGGATAGCTAAATGTATAACTCGGAAGCTTTTAAACCTCTGACAGGTCAAGTGGTATTTTTCTTCATATACGTGACTTTTGAATGGGGAAACTGCTTGAAGATTTCCTGTAAGTATTTGATAGAATAGTGTCACTTCATCCTCTCCCACCCTATTCTTCAGCCTAGGCTTGAAAGACACCACAGACAAGAGCATCCTCTCCCTACCATGGGCTTGGTAGCCAGTGCCAAGTTGTCTGAACACTAGTGTCCATAGGCCTGGATGGGGAAAAGGCTGGAACTGGATGAGCCTGAAGGTCCCTTCCAACCCAAACCATTCAGTAATTCTACAATCAGGACTGTACCAGATTAAACCCCATTTTGTTTTCTCTCTCTCCTCCCTCTCAACGCAAACCCAGACACAAACTTTCACAAAGCCTCCGTGCACCTGAACAAACCTCTCTGCAACACAAACAAAAGCCCCACCGACACTTGCCACATCCTATCACAACCCTAATAAAGATGTTTATAGTTTTAACCATCAAATAAAGCGCTTAATTCCACCGAGCTTGTCCCCTCCACTCAGTCCCACCACAGCTTCATTTAGCAGGCCAGTGGTAAAAAAAATTCATTAATTTTTATTAACAGGGAGAGCCATTTGTTCCCTGTGACAATATTTGACTTGTCGAAATGATTTTCACCTCTGCCATGAGGTGCGCGCTCCCCACATACATCACCCGATTACTCCAGGAGCGGCCAGAGTTGCAGTCATTAGCCAGTGAATTAACGACAATCCACAGCGCTATTAATCACGCTGACAAAAGCGTTAGCTTGCTGCTGACCCGAGCAGGGCTCTGGGACACGAGCAGAGGAAGGAGAGCACAGCCACAGGGCTGGGGGGAAAGGCACGGTTTTGTATTATTCTTTTGCTTTAAGCTGCTGAGGCAGGAAAAAGGGAAAGAGAAAGAGAAATGAGAGAGCAGCAGTGGAGCAAAGTGTGAGAATGGAGGAAGGCACCACGGTGCAGCCGAGAGGAGAAACACAACCCCAGGATGGTTTGGGTTCAAGGGACCTTAAAGCTCCTCCAGCTCCAACCCCTGCCACGGGCAGGGACCCCTTCCACTGGAGCAGCTTGCTCCAA
>JBCJKH010057655.1:15715-27445 GCA_039877255.1 Loriculus beryllinus
GTTAAAGCCATTCCCCTTGGCCTGGCCCTACAGGCCTCTGTCCAAAGCCCCTCTCCAGGTTTCTTGTAGCCCTTTTAGGCACCAAGTCACCTTCTGTATGTAATTCAAAAGAACTTCCATTAAGCACCATGTGTTTCTATTTAATTGTCCCCTCCGCTGCTCCTCCTGTGTATGAACAGAAACATCACCTCTCACAGGTCCTGCATCCCTCCTGTAGCTTCCCAGAGAAGGCAGGAATGGCAACCTCCATCAGCAGCAGGGAGCTGGTTTTGGAGACGCTTGGAAACACAGTTGGGCTGATCAAAGCTCATTCCCAAGGCCTCTCCTGGAAGACTTGAAGTAACCACATTTCACAGGGAACCGAATGAATCCTCCTTCCCTACTTCCAAAATCACACTCTGAGAGCTGTTGGCTTCCAGATCATAGAGCACTGGCCACTTGTGCCTGGAAACACTTTGAAAGGAGCTGTCAGTGCAACACACGGCACTTTTTGGCACCCAGCCCCTTCTTTCTGCTTTAATGTGGCTTCTAATTTCAACTTTCTAACACTGCAAAGTATTCAGGGAAGATACACACCAAACCCAACCACCACAGTTCCTTGAGTATTACGTTTCTTCCTGATGGCAGAGCCTCTGTGCTCTCTGTGACCGTGCTGCAGTCATCAGGAACAATACATGCGCTTGACTGTCATTTTAAAGTGAAACCCAGTGTCAGCAGGCACAGGCAAAGGGGGGGATCTGAGGAAATGCAGCTCCCGTCGGCCCGCACAAGGAAGGGCTTACACACGCTCTGCAGTAGTGGAAGAAGAGGGCAAAGAATGAACCTTTGCAATAGTTTTGAATGCCCCGGCTGTATTGTACAAGCAGTGGCAAAGCAGCTGCATTCTTTGAGTCCTGCCCTGTCCCACTCCCACCACAGCAGCTCCAACAGTGAGGCCATTGAGAGTTATGAAGATAATAAAACCATGGGGAGAATTCCAAAAATCTCTGTCGAACATTTTTACTGATCTTTTTTTTCCCTTTCCCTCCATTCATGACCCCATAAGGGATTTAATGGGGAATTTTCAGACGTGCCCAGTGGATTCCTCCCCCTGCCAGTTATGAAAACATGGACACCACAACCACTGCAACAGGGGCTGCCGGGCTACCAACAGCAAGGACCAGTGCTACAGAGCAGTCACCAGGATGCTCACAGTGCATTGCCACCTCTGACAGACATGATGCCTCCACTGCAGCCCACCACCTACTAACCAATTCTCTGCTCTCTTCATTCCCCCAGTCCCAGTTTATCTGTCTCTAACCCCTTTTTTTGGAGAGCTGCTGCTGAACAGGTTGATGCTGTTTTGCTCTTTCCCTACAGAATCATTTTAGAACCTGTTTCTTGTTACTCCCTTTCACCGGTTTAATTCTCCTTTTGCAGTGAGGAATGTCGTGGGGAAATCTGGGTTCGGAAATCCATGATTTCCTGCCCGTTAATTCATTTCAGCAAAACAGAAGGCAAGGTGATACTCCTGTTTAATGTTGCAACTCCTACAGTAATAACCAGGGGCTCTAAGGGATTCCGTCTGCTGCCATTTGCCCCGCACTGCTGACAGCACCAAGCATCCACCTTGTCCCACTTACAACTTCTAGGAATTTCAACATCAAAGCAGGAACAAGAACCGGTCTAGGTGCAAACCACTAACCCTGGCTCTACAGAGACACTTGGATTCACAAAGGTTCCTTCGGCCTCATGCACAATACAGTCACAAAATCATTGAATAGTTTGGGTTGGAAGGGCCCTTCAAAGCTCATCCAGTTCAACTCCCTGCAACGAGCAGGGACATCTTCAACTACAGCAGGTTGCTCAGAGCCACATCCAGCCTGGCCTTGAGTGTCTCCAGGGATGGAGCATCCATGGATGGTTGCCTCTCCATTCCACCACCTTCCCAACACACTGGCACATGGGCCCAGTGACACTCTCCACTACTGATTGTGAAGATGCTCATTGAGACTTGAAGCTAAATCTGGAAGAGTTGATTCTAAAACTCGACGCATTAGTCCTGGAGAGTTCTCTATGCATACATCTACACAACACATTCCTTCCTCCTCTATTAATCCTGCTAGAAATACTTTTGTTGGGCCATAGACCATGGCAAAATGATTCACATTCCAGTAACACTACCAGAAGGCAAGGTCTCCTCTCCCCTGCAGCTTGGGCTTTGCCAGGCCACAGCACACAAGTCAACTGCAGTTGAATGAGCAATTTTTCTGCCTTTGAAGGTATTACTAAGAAAAATATTATAAGACAAAAATATTTTTACATTTTGCTTCTGCCTGGCCAGACCAGTCCCACATGGTTTGAAATATTAACTGTGACCAAAGGAACTCAAAGCCTTCTCTCCAAGAGGAAGAATTCTTATGCTCTCAACCAGGTATCTAAATGGCTGTGAGTTTTCACTGATTATTTTTCAGGGAAAAATGCAGATGCACTCAAAATACATCAAAATCGGCATTTTCTTTCTGTTTAAAACTAAACACAGCTACTGTCTGCTCATAGCATCAACACCCAGAGCAACAAAACCAAAACCACCTCTTCCCAGATGCTCAGGAAAGCTCCATACCCTGGCAGACGGTTTGATAATAAACAATTTCAGTATTCCTATCTTCTCTATATTTCTGTCATTTAAACTGGGATTACACAGCACCAACCTTCAAACTCCACCTCTGCATCTAATTTGGTGCTCAGCCTTTTCCTTCACTGTCCTCTCATATCCATTCCCATTCTATGCCCCTTTTCATAGGTCATTCTGCATCTCAGTTGTAAATCTGTTTCTTACCTGGCTTTGCACTCAGTGTTTTTCTTTCCAAGTTACCCATTATTTAATCCTGCAGCCCATTTACAACACTCTGCATGGAAGTTATTAACAGAAAGTTCTCTTTCTGAAACACTGTTCTCAAAAATGACTCTCCTGAAATCAGTGGCAGTTTCTTTAACTCTGCTTTGATTTGTAGGAGGTTTTTCTCTGAGAAAACAGATGCCTGGCTTCAAAACATTGGAAGATCATCTCTGATGTGCCTGGGACAAGGTGTAGATCCAGAGTCCCCAGCTTCACTGCTCCTGTCAGATCCAGCAGGAAGACAGAAAGCAAAGTTACTTTAAAAAGTCCACCCAAACCCAAGCTAAACCACCACCCCCCCCAAACCTCTTTGGCTGACGGGTTGCCAGGTACGATGCATGACTGGCAGCCAGAGCTGAGCCAAGACACTGAGGAAGGAGACAAGCTTCTCTCTGGTCAGCTCTGCTCTCAGCCACTCCTTACAGCTCTTCAGCTGAGCTCAGCTCACTGGTTTAGTTGCAGCCCCTCTGGATTTCTGTGTGCTGGACCCTACTAAACTGGAAAACCGAGGAACAAAACTGAGGATGCTCATGTGCAGTAAAATGACAGAAGCTGTGAGAGCATCCTGCTGCTACCCTGTGAGCAGGAAACCTTTTTCACCCAGTCCCTGGATATGATCCTTGCTGTCCCACACTGTGATCTTTATGGTTAATTCTCAAAGCAGAATTAAAGGGTTCAGTGCACGTTAAATGCCAGCAGAGTTTTGTCAAGGTTCTCAATTAACTTAAAATAATTGACATCATCTCAATTCAAAATGGATACTTTTTCTAAACCTGGGACATCTTAATCCTTTCATGCCTTCCCTTTCCCTTTTTTAAACACAGGCCATTTCAGGTCAGAGCTTATGTTTTCAGCCCTTCTGAAATCAAACCCTATGAAAATATTCAAGTCTGTTTGGACATTTTCAGGATTTTCCATTTTTCTGATCAAAGCTGCTTTCCAAATTCTACCTCCAATATTTTTCCTCCTTTTGTAAATCAATTGTTCAGTTAAAACCCAAAACACCACTACTGGAACCTGGGCAGACACTCTACATGGATACGCTATTTATTATTCATGTTCTTTTCTGGAATTCTAAGACTCATCCAGGCATTTATGCCATGATGGGTAAAATGAGCACATGAATTTAAACTCAGGCATCCCCACGTTATCCACAGCAGCATCAGGTCAAGTTCTGCCCTGCTTTTGTCAGCACAGATTCAGAGATCTCAGAAAGGAAAATCTGGAGCTTAATGTTTTTTCCGTACCACTTTCTGGCTGCATTATATCTTCTTCTGAAATGCATGGTGAATGAAAACATTAAATGTTTCACAGACTTTTTAACTTAGGGTCTTCATCCCCACATATTTTTCATATTACTCATATTCCCCTGCTTGAGTTAAACTCAAACAGGCCTGGAACAACTTCATTAACATAAAACCACATGATAATAGGAAACAGAGCCTTTTAATGGTTTATTTTCTTATTATCTTGTGATATATTTCATCTTCTCCCCCTCATCAGAGTGCTACTACATTCTGTTTTCACTCTGCTTGCTGGTTCTAACTGAGCCCTGGCTTGGCAGCAGGGAGCAATCACACACAGAACAGCAGATTCCATTAAGTCCAGGCACTTTCAAGCTCACAGGCTACAAAACACCATGTCACTACCTTAGTATATATATTAGGCCCAAACTTTTCACACCCTAAAACATTTCCCACTGCCATCCACCAATTGCAGTGCTGCTGCTATGTAATCACCAAATGAAGTCAATGAAAACTTCTTCTGCGGCTCACTGCTCTGGATGCTGGGAACACTGCTGAAGTTGATTTGGGTTCAATCAGACTGTCCAGGCTGGTACCATAAAGGCTCCAATGAAAGGTATCAAAAGGCTTCTGTTTGGTTTTAACTTCATGTATAAGCATATATGGGAATATTGCCATGGGACCTGCTGTATATATAGGCAGTGTTCAAGGCCAGGTTGGACAGGGCTCGGAGCAAGCTGCTCTAGTGGAAGGTGTCCCTGCCCATGGCAGGGAGTTGGACCTGGCTGAGCTTTAAGGTCCCTTCCAGCCCACATCATTGTATGTATGATCCTGGCATCACCCAGATGATCCCCCAACCGTGTCACTCAGCAGTGTTGCAATTCCTCCTAGGCTGAGGCGGGCAGGGCCTGTGACAAGGGAACATCTTTTGCAAGAACATTTTCTTTTCTCCCAAGACCATAATTTCAAAATCCTGGAGTTGCAACATTTTTGATGAAGGTTAAAGGAATCTGAACTCCATGAGAAGCTGCATCTGCCTCAGGATAGCTCTGAGACATATTCCAGCCCCTCTTGCTTTAATACTGAACATAGAAAAATCTCTGCAGGATTCTGGCTTTAAAATATGTGCTTGCATTTTCATACCTTTTAAAAAATGTCTGGGAAGGCCTCCACAACAGCTTAAATGCTAAAGAATTGCTACAACTTCTGCACTATTTTGTACACAATAACAGAAACCCTAATTAATCAACACACTCGGGGTAAGGGTATTGGGTCTGACTATAAAGTACATTAACGTAGTATTCATTGACTATATTTACTCTGTTGCTCAAAAGGCTCAGTAGCAGCCTGAGACTCATCTCTAAAAAGGAATGGCAATTTCTAGGATTCCCATTCTATCATAGCTCAAAGTAGGTGCTCTGAATAAAAGGGAGATGGAAATCAGTGAGATATATTAGCACCAGGATATATTTTTCATTTCCCTCTGTCTCTGCCTCCAAAAGAATATTGGTGATGAATTTGCAAATGGCTCTGGATTATGACAGAGTTTTTTACCCTTCATTATTTATCCCCCCCACTGAACACCTCTATTAGAGATTACAGTGACAAATGCATGAATAAAAGGCAAAGACAATATTTGAGCACTGCGGTGTAAATCTCCTTTTACGCATTATTAATTTAGAGAAATCCATTACGCCGTACAGCTCTGAGGGGAAGACAAGGTTACATGAGACCTGTGATAGGCAGCTGGGGGTCAGGCACAGACACAGCCCCACTACCATCACCTGGGATGCTCAGCCTCCCTCTTGGGAAATCTGCCTTCCTTTCAGATTCTTCTCCATTTCCTTCTTTGCTTTTATCTAACAGAGGCAAGAGGTGGCTGATGGCCTGGATGAGCTCTGCCTGTCTCAGAGGGGACAGAGCATGGGCAGGAAGATGACCACTGTGCCTCCAATGTAGCTTATTCTCCATTTCCCACAGAGGGGCATGGAAGGAGCCACGTACCAAGGGCCGGAGAAGAATAAGCGCTTCTTTGCCAACCCAGCATGTCTGACCATTCGCTACAACTGCGGAGAAGTGTGTGTGTGTGATGAGAGAGGGAGGAAGGAGAAATGAGCACCGGCTGAAGGAGATTTTTCCTGTTATGGACCCTTAATTCACCATAACCTGGACCAGGGCCCAAACTTGTATTGCAGGGGCCACCCACAATTTAACGTAGCAAAGCTGGTGATCCTGCACTACTGAGGCTCCCCTTCTGTGAAGCCTTTGAAACAAACCAACAAAATTACTCCTTCTCCCCTCTTTCCCTTCCCTTCCCCCCCTCCCCCCAAAGACAGGGCTTAAATCTTAGGCAACATCCTAACATCAGAGAGCTAACAAGGCTTTGCAAAGAATCTCCACCCCCTTCAAGGAGTCAGAAGGGGAGGAAACGCTGCTCCTATCGAGAGGAAGGAAATAGGAAAACAGATGGAAAGTACTCAGAATTGGAACAAGTGCTTTTTGAACAATACAACAGGTCCCTGTTACTCCAAAATAACAGAACACTTCTGTGGAAATCTACATACAATCGTGCCATCGACAACAAAGATAACAGGGAAATAATTCTGTGAACCTGAACCCAGAGTACTTTTTGTGAGAGACGCTAATCTCCGGCACAATCTCCATATAGCTCCCATCATGCAAACCAAGCCTTTGATTTCACTTCATTTCTTTAGTTATTTTAAATCTCGCAACAAAAGCCTCAGGACCACACTCCCCTTCGCTTACACCTACCAGTTGCTTAAAAATACCCACCATTTGCAGGAGTCTGTCACCAGTTTGTTTCCTATGCTGCAACTGTTTGCAGTTCATCTACACAACACCCCCAGTCTTGTTGTGTGCTTTTTCACTGACACTCTTCTAAGAGATTTTATGTTCCTCTGATTAAACTCAGTTCTACACTTACAAAACACAGGGTCACAAAGACTTCACTGGGATGCTCTGTGTGCTTAAGGGAAGGCATGAGGATGGGCAGTGCTGGAACAAACTCAACTGGAATGTCTAAACCGACAGCTTTCAGTTCTCTTCTGCATGGCTACAGGCACTTGAGACCCTGTGTTTGAAAATGGAGGCTATAAGCACACGGCCATTTAAGCACTACAACAATATACATTAAGCACCTACTCCTGCTCTCATTGACAAACACATTAATCTCCCAGTTTTAACGGGATTAGCATCACACTCATAAATGGAAAGGTTCTCACACTTCAGGCCTTTGTCCTTCAGAAGAGGAACACTTTATCACAGCATCTGTTCTATACCTTGTTACCTGAGCCCTGCTGCTGCTTCTCTACCTGGTGCTTCTTACAAGGGGTCAGGGTGCTCTGCTGAGGTTCTACATCACAAATCCAGGCTTTCTAATGCCTGCAGTACAAAGGACAAAAGAGGGACCCACGCATTTGGTGCAGAGCAGCCCCCAGAACAGTCAAAATTCTGTTCTGAAAGGTCAGATAAGGTTTGCATGGCAATTTGTGAAATTCTTTGATTTTATGCACAAGACATACACACTATACCCCATCTGAGTATGCAATAGTTCTGTTTCTGCTGCTGATGACACAGCTCAGGGTCAGAGAAGCCAAATACACACAAAGGAGGAGGAAGAACATCAAATGCCAAGCTTCTCAAAAGCCTGGTGAAGGCTGAATTCTGACTTATCTCCCTGTTCACCTAGCAGTGTTGGTGACTTGTGCCGCTCAGGAACATTTAAAGAGTTTTGAGGAAAATAGCTAAACTGGATTTTGTTTTAGTTTCTCCATCATGAAGTACAACAAATTCTCTTCATAGCTCTAAGGATACTGGGAAATAAATGCTTCTCAAACACACTGTTTTAAACTTCCAATACTGAGTTTAGGTGTCCCAGCATCTGCTACCCCACTGCAAACATCAAAAGGGAAACGTCTGTGGAGAATGGTACTTGCAGCTTTGGGAAAAATTGAGTTCAAGATGTTCGCTATTGGAAACTTAAGCCCAGTAGTTCTCTTTCAAAATGCAGACTATGGCTCATTGATTTCTTTCCTTCTGAACTGAGGATCTCAGTCAAGGGGGTTGAAAATAAGATACTTAATAGTAATTTTAAACCCCTAATTTGTTTGCCCTCCCCCATGGTCCCTACACCTTCACAATAAATCCTTTGAAAAACTGGAAAAGCTTTAGTGAAAAGACTGATGGGAAATGTTGAAAAACATCATGCAAGCAACATGGAGTTATCTCTGTTATTTTAGGCAAAACTTATTTCCTGCTTTTTCCCCTTCAGACTTACTTAAAGCCTGCTCTAGAGCTCAGCCTTCAGACTGCTCCGGCAGCGGGGAGAGAGGTCACTGATGCTGGGGTTTTACCAGGGCACAAACCTGCCTCTACAGAGGCACCTTCACGTGCACGAAGCCCTGGTGTCAGTGCCCGCACCGAGCGGCCTCGACGCAGGCTGCAGCAGCAGGTCTGGAGGGAAGAGTTTAACCTGGGTCAGTCAGCAGCACACACAAAACCATCACTGGAGCAAGGCCACGGCACTGCTGAGCAACTCTGCTCTGGAGCCATGCTGAGAGAGCTGGGCTGGAGCTGCAGAAGCTTTAAGGTCCCTTCAACGCAAACCAAGCTGGGATTCTAAATAACTGGATGATTTCTGTATTTCTGGGACAGGGGATACGTTGCATAAAGACTCTGAATCACTCATATTTTATAAAGTTCAACACTGAAAGCCCACAGCATCACCCTCCGCATCACAAATGCCTCAAAAACCACCACAATATACAAAAATTCATGTAAAGATCAGAGAAATACTTCCATAACCCCTCACTGGAGTCAATGAAAGGGGTCATTATTGCACTTCAGTGACCCTGTCCTACTGAAAAAGAAATTAGTCTGTTTAATAACAGTGCATAATGAAGACTGTAGAATAAAGCAGTGGATAATTTGTCAGTGATTAGAAGGTCAATGGGTCAGCTTATGAACAACTGAGTTGCTTTACCTGAGGGGAGCCACTTGTGTAACAGGAGAAAGCCCCTGCTTTGTCCAGTTATCTCCCCACTGGTGCACTATCAGAATAAAGCTGTAACTTATCAGTCACGAGGGAGGCTCTGCCAGGTAACTCCAGTGTCTATCAGCAGAGCCTGGAATGCTCACCACTACCTGGTGGCCTTTAAAAAACAAGATTCATTTTTCCAAATGCAAGTAATTTCCCTTTCTTCTGCTGCAAACTGCGCTTTCATCCCACACTCCCCAGGGATTACATCACTGCTGCAGCAGTGGCTTTTTAGCACAGTCATCTCAAATGGGAAAGTCAGCCCAACCAACAAAGATTCTGCTGGATTTGGTTTGTCGTCTCTGCACCACTCGCTTCTGATCCCACCCTGGCTAATTCAAGATCTATTAAGCACAATGTCATGATGCTTTCATTGCTGAATGATCCACTGCAAAAAATTCTTCCTGAGAAACCTATAAAGGTGAAATATGCTAAATTCTGTATTTTTCTGCAAACATTTGCTAATATCGCAGCCACAAGAGGAAGAGCCACATTCTGCTCACTGTGCACTGGCAGCAGGAAAATTCAGAGCCAGAACTGCAGGCTCTTGAGATTTTCCTGGTATCCGGCACCTACATGTTAGGGACCAGGTTTCACCCACAGATGCCCACACCTAGCCCTGGGTCAAACTCTAGTGTGTGCATGGCAATGTCATTTACACAGGTTTCAACTGAGCTTCAGACCGTCTCACGGTAGATGCCACAAAGACAAAAGCACCACAAGAGCTGTGCCCAGAAAACTTCAGCCCTGAACAAACCAGAAAAACACTGACTTTTTATCCCAGTGGTAAAGATGAGAAACTGAACCCGTGAGATATGAGCTGACCTGGCCAGGGTGACAAAGCGAGGGCTAGGAAACCATCTTCGCTTTTACTAAATCCCGTCTTAAAGCTTTTGTCACAAAATCATCTTTGCTTTTCGCTGCTGAGGCTCACTCTGGGCTACACAAACCGCTGGATCCTACTGCCAGGGATGTCCATGGTGGGCTCTCAGGTCACCTTCAGCACGGGCACAACCCAGCCCTGGTCCTCATCCCTGCAGCACTCCCAACACAGGAGGAAAGATCCCACAAAGGGCAGAGCGCATTCCCTGGCAGCATCCCATCCCGAAGGAGAGTTCAACAGAAGTTCCCTTCTCTCAGCACTGAGCTTTCAAGTTCCTTAAGGATCAGGGGTATCACCTTGGCAAAGGTTTGCACTAACAATGTGTTTAAGTGTGCGGCATAGTGTGACCCGATATTCCCATGTTCCTTTTGAAAATCTTATTCACAAGCAGACAACAAAGACCATCTCTGATCTTTGGAAAGGCTGAAAGCTTGCTCTGAACCTACATAAACGCAAACTCTTATTATTTTCATGTCAAATAAAAAAAGTAAATTACTCCATTTCTAACCAAGATTAAAGAAGGATAAAAACATTAGCAGCGATTTGCAGTGCACATACACACATACAGAACCAGGTAAAGCATCTGTTTCATAAGATCAAGTTCCCTCCAGAGTCAAGGGAGAGAAAAGCTCACTGAATTTGAATTGATAATAATGTTGTGACTTGAGCTCCAAGGAATTCCCCCCCACCCCCACAACCACCTTGGGTTTTTTTTCCCCTCTTTTTTGCCTAAAATAATTAAATTGGATGAGGCAAGATACCTGATCAGTTCACTTTTCCATTCCTCCATTTCCAAAGAAACAAAATCCAGCACCAACTTTGTGCAACAGATTCTGTTCTATGCCAGTGGGTCAGTGGCCAACTTAACCATAACAAATAATAGTCTAGGCTTTCAAAGTCTCAGCCTTCTTTTTTTTTATAAGAGGAAAAAAAGGGCTCCAAGTGCTAGAAGACAGTTTGGATTTCCTCCGCCTTTTTACACTGCCAAGTCCCCAGCACATGTTCCCTCCGGCTGGCTCACACATCTCCCGGGTGAACACGTGCAAATCACAGCTTCACAGTCGCACTGCAGCAGAGCTGGGGACAGAATCACAGGCAGATCTGCTCTGAAACAACATCATTCCCCAGCAGCACGGAATCCAGGTACCAGCCACATCCCCTTCTTGGCTTTGCTTTTTGCATTCTGAAACTTCAATGGCTCTGGTGGCCGAGGAGTTAAAATATTTCAGTTCTGAGTTAAGGAACAGTAAAAGTTTTAGTCCAGAGACACTTTTTTCCTCCTTTCCAATGGTGATTGGCTTTCCCGGCACCTCTTTTGTTTTGAGAATTTTGGAGTATGCAGACTTGTGTAATGCAGAGATTGCTTCCAATTTAATTTAGTTGTTTTGTCTTTTATCATAATGGAAACAAGCACAGGATCCTTCTTAGGCATTTTGCCATGTAAAAGGATGCAGACTTTGCTCTTGTGGCTCCTCAGAATGATGGGGGGGAGGGAGAGCAGGAGGAGAAGGATTAAATAAGATGCTAAATGAGGATCATAGAGAACTTCTGCACAGAGAGCAAGACACAAAAAGCTACTCTTGGACTCTATGAATTAACATTTGCCTAAGTATTACACATCATCTGCTAGATGCCAACCCCCAGTAACGTAGAAGAGCCCTTGCTACAA
>JBCJKH010057657.1:4650-15892 GCA_039877255.1 Loriculus beryllinus
GCAAGTTTGCAAAGAATTTAAGTCCCAAAGCAATATATCCTCTTCCTTATCACCAACTTCTTTCCCATTTCACCCATGTGAAGAACTGAAATCTGTCTTCTTTCTTTGGAGCATTGGGAAGGACATGAGCCACCCACAGCCCTGATCTGTGTCTCTAAACTGGAGCTTCAACCTGCTGGCTGATCCTCCCCCACTGGGCCAAGCAGACACCACATTAGGAAGAGCTCACTTGTTTTGATACTATCTGTATTTAACTATGCTAATACAACTGAATTCATGTTATGATCAGTTTGGAAAGCCACATTCTCACACTGCCTGCTCTTTGCAGGTAGGTGCCTTGCAAGAGGCTGAAAGTAAAACAATGACAATTCATCAAATACTATTTATTCCCAGAGGTTCAGCTGGTACCTCTAAAATCAGATGCATTCATAAGGCACTTTATGACTGCTCTGTGGAAGTGCTCTGCCCCTCTCCAGGCTGGGAGACAACCTTGGGCTCACGCAAGTGTTTGGAGGTCTCGTATTCTTATTATACATTAGCTAAAAGCTGGGTAAATCTTAAAAAGGAGTGTCCATAGCCTCAAATACTTGCAGCAAAATTAACCTCATGCTGTTCTTCACAGCTTAACTGTATCCACCAGTCTGTGCCAGCAGTGCTGAGCATTATCACCACCAGCCTGTCACCACCATTAGCTACAATGAGAGACTGAAAAAACTCTGAGCTTATCAAAAAGCAGCCTGTGACATGACTTTGCACAGGATGAAGGCTGTCCCAGCAAGGAAATGCTGCATATTCATACTGCTTCTTTGTAGCAAAGAAAGGTGTAACAATGACTGGCTGCAAACTTCAGCCAGAGAAATTCAAATAGGAATCAAAGCACAGGATTTTAATGGGCTGGTAATTATCCATGAAGCCATCAAACTTCCAAAGAAAGCAGGGAGTTGTGGAGGTTCAGATCAAGCCCAGCTACATCCCTAAGAGAAATATTGTAGTTCAAACAGTATATCAAGTATGCTGGAGAGATCCTCTGGCTAAGTACAAGTGGTATGGGTTTTCGTAGGCAGTGGAAAAAATACTGTAATTGGTTTTGTTCTCTGAGTGGTTGGTTGGGGTACCTGGGGCTGCTGCTTCCAGGGTCTGACAGATTTCTTACATTCAGCAACAAAGTGATATGCACTGCAAGAAAATCAGTCTCATATCTTGGAAATCTGGGAAGCAGCTGCTGCAAGAGTCAGCATGGGGATTAATTCAAAGGCTGGTCACTGTGGAAATGCAGAGGGAATTTATTTCAAAACTAAGGTGAAAACTGAGAAGACCTGAGAAACAGTTACCTACAGGTGCAGGATCTCTAAATAACTTCTTTTATAGTATCTTAGCTTCTTCTTTGTCAAGGTGTCCAGAGATGCCGTGTGTGTATGTATGCAGAAAAAGAAAAAAATGCTTCTGTGCCCCCCCAAACAAACATATGTTTAAAGAAATGAGTGTTGCAGCATTTGAGAAGAGGTTTGCACCATGTGCTAGCAAGCCATATGTGTTCTGTAACATATAACACTCCCATTCCACTATCTCTGTTTCATGGGTTGATTCACAGCCATTCTGCTGGAAAATGGTATGAGCTACTGCTTCATCATGAGACAGGAGATAAATGCTGACCATGTATTAGAAGGGACAGCAGACTGCCTCTCCTGTACATAGGTGAAAATATTATTGATTCACACCTCTATGTAAGTGAAATCAGAATCTCTAGCTGCAAGCTACCAGCCTGAATTTAGCAGCCACTGCATAGCAAAATCTCCACACCTCTGCCACAGCTCAGGCAGCTTTTCAAAGGGATCTGCTCATTAATGCATGTCCTTATCTATCAGAGGTGGGCTGATTGCTTCTGTTAGGTCTGCTCTCTCTACCCCTCACCTCATAATCATCAGGATGGAGCTGAACAGAAACAAACCACAGCTCACTTGGACGAGGCTGTGTCTGTTTCTCACCCCAGGATTTACAATTCCTTGAGTTGAGAGGATTGTAGGTTGCAAGATGCTTTTTCCTGATGCTACCAGCAAGGTGAGCAGGAGGAATATGGCAATGAATATTTCTGGTTCCACTTTTTGTGGCCAGTGCTGGGAGAGCAGAGCAGGGCTTTTAAATACAGGGAGGGCTAACTCTTGGGTGCTGAACTTATCCTCAGCTCCCTGAGCTCCTCCAACAGGGATTCTGCAAACTGTTTGAAGAGAGACGTCTCTGAATATAAGCAGGAAAAGAAGACACAGGGACAATACCACCCTCGATGCATCTGGAGTAACTCCTGCTTTGCTCTTTTTCACATGCCTCATCTCAATGCAAGCAGAGTCAGGACACAAGCCCCGTGCTGGGGACAGGAGCTGTGGTTTGCCTGGCCACAAATCCACCTAGTGCTAATGGTGGCTGGGGTTAAAATCTGACCAACTTCATACTCACAAAAAGAGGCTGACAAAGCAAAGCAGAAAAAGAAGAGATTTCGAGACTTTCCACCAAGAAACAAAGCAGCACTGTACAAAAATGACTAGCTCTCCATTTGCTTGTAATCCCCAAGGCTAGCTCTCTGCTGGCAGGCTGCATGTTAATGCCTTATTAGCTTGCGCTTGGTGTTCTCACCATGCTGCAAGAGACAAGGACAGAGACGAAAGGGTTTTCAGCATCTCCAAAAGTCCCACCACTACTGCAGTGAGGACCCGCCTGAGTTTTGTTAGCATTTCTTTCTAGTGAGAAGACCTGTGTAACAGGTGAATGCAGAGACACAGGAATAGGGAATTCTTAACCTGGATGGCAAACATATGGTATAAACTAATTTAAGGTAGGTCTGACTGATTGCAGGGGTAATCTGCACAGTCTACCTTTTCAGTGGAAACTCCACTGAGTTTCAGAAAACTCTGCTGCCAATATGTTCAAGCAAAGAAACAGGTTGGAATGGTAAGTGGAGCCCACGAGAAATTCTCTTGCAGATATTCACAGGGCAGGCTAAATCTCTCCCTCAGCACTTACGTGCTACAGAAAGCCTGAGATAGGTATCAATATGCTGACAAAAACAGAACTTGGTTTGCTCCTGGCACAAATTTGGAAGGGGGCTGGCACAACTTTTATAGAGCAAATTCCTTCAAGAGCTGATAAAGGCAGCAGTGAACTGAATATTGAACCCTTCTGATGAAAATTCTTTTGAAACTAAGGAGGTTTTGTCTAAAATCACACTGCAGACCTGCAGCTTCCTAAACTGCATCAACCTATGGCATGTGCAGTTTGAGCCAGTTGCTGTTTAGATAACTCTAAAAGAAAGAATTTGCTGACATGCAAAACCTTCACTCTTTTTGTATTTTATCTCCACTTCTCACCCTCTCCTGCAAATGCTAAAGAAATTACATGATCTGAGGCTGCAAAACTAGACTGCCACTGCATTTCATCTCATGGGCACGATGCCTGAGCTCTCTCCCTGCTTTGCAGTCCAAACGACTCTTGAATATCTCGCTCAACTCTTCTCCTATTTCTGCTGCTGAATGGCCTGTAAAAAGATATCCTTCACTTGGCCCATTGTGTCTTGATACAGTTTAAAGTCTTCCTCTTTCTTTCTCAGGGCAGTCTCCAAAGCGGCCTTCAGAGATTTGTTCTCATTCAGCTGCATCACAAGCCTATGAGGAAACAAAATGAAAACTTTTATATGCTCTGTGGAGCTTTAAAGCAAATTAGAACAGTGCTTCAGCTCTGGGGAAGAAAACATTGAAACACATGCTAGATGGTAATTTTATGAGAGGTGTGAGAAAGAGCAGACTTTTTACGTGCTCCTTCTCCCTTTGAGATAGAAACAAATATTAGATGACCAATATACTTTTCAGATCTGCTTTGTTAAAAATTATAATTCTATTTTCACTAATAATCAATGCATAAGGAAAGAAAAAGAAAAAAAAGATGTCTTCCTTGCATGTGTTTTGCATTGCTTAACATTTGCATTAGCCAAACATCTCTGGGTATCTGTATATTAGGAAATTTGTGTAAGAATGACATAGAGAAGCTAAAACCAGATGATCTGTGGTTTCTATAGATTTTGCTAGGTTTTATCTTCTGAGCAGCAGGTGTAGGTAATATCACTGCTAAAAGGATAGCAATGAATTTTAGCTATTGTGAGTAACATAGCATGGAGAAGGGGAAACCATACCTTCTGCTCAGTTCCTCTACCTGCAATTCTATAGGCAACTTGGAAAGCTGAGCTGCAGAGAACTCCTTGCTATCACTCACATCCATGGTGAGCCTTGAGTTACTGGCAGTCTGGCCTGTAAATTTAATCACAAAATAGTTTTAGTAAAACAAACAACCATTTTCACTTGGTAGCATGCTGAGTAAATCTCAGGAAACAATAAATACAAAGGAATCTGTTAGTTCTATGTATATCCATGAAGATACTGTAAATGTATAGAACAGCCGTTTATTATCTCCTTTCAGTGAAATTAAAACATGATGAGTTTGCATTTTAGGGTTAAATGCAGTAATTTCTGAGCCTACCTATTCAGAGAAGAATTAAAGCAAAGTATTTAAATGGACAAAACAAGAGGTGATAGAAACAGTTGAAAATAATTGTTTTGATGCTTATCTTGTCACTGTGTTTCACTTAAGATTATGACAACCATTGCTTACTGGATGCCTGTGACTAAGTTTGCTTGTGGCACACACTGAAGCAGCTTTTGTAAAGCACATTGATCCTCAGCATAAACACAACATAGGTTAAATGCAGTAAATCACTTAAATATGTACCTCAAACTAAGGTTCTGAATCAGGAATGCTTTCCTCATTAAAGGCCTACCCAAAACATGCAGCATTGCTCCTGTTGTTTCAAAAGAACACAAAAACTTTTTCCACGGTTATAGAGAAATATAATTCAAATTTACCACTGGGACTGGAGAAGCAGAAAAGTGTGACCAACCAGCAAGCCCCTATGATGGAAGAAGGCTCAGAGAAGACAGGCGAGGATGATGCACTCAAGAAGCTAAGAAAGTGATGTAGGAAGTGATCACAGCTATCATATAGGATGCTGAACTTATCCCAACACCGACAGAACTGGAGGGTGGTCTCTGCTGCAGATAAACGGCTGAATCAGTTGAGTAAATGGTATTAAGACACTAAATCCTTCTCATGTGGAGTATCTAAAATATCTGGTCAGAGAGTACTGAACTCTGATGAAACACATGAGAAGAAATAGGCTATGTTGTATAACGAAGAAATGCTTTCAATCTCAAGGCTGCGTTTTACAGGACTGAGGAAAACCTGTTGTTACTTTCTTATTCTCATCTGGGATTATTTTTTTTGCTAATTTGAAATCTGGATAAAACAGGAAAAAAAAAACCAACCCAGAAAAATGAAAAGCATGAGTAATTTTAAACCACAACTGGTTGTGTCTAGCGACTCAGCACCATTATCGACTTCCCTTGAATTGAAGAGACTAGAAACATTAGGTTAGCAATTAGATCAGCTCTCTCCAATTTTGCACTTTCAGAAAGAAAAGAAAATATTATGGCAATTAGTGGGTTCTCTAGTCTCTATTTTATATTCAAGCTTTTCATTCCTTCATATTTCCACAACTATCTGGCATGAAAGCATTTAGATAACCTTCATGCTCTGCTGAAGAGGTGTATTATGGGCTTGCATACTCGTTTCTTGTAAAAACTCCAGAGTTTTGGCACATTGCAAGGGGCTGAACTCTCCTCAAAAGATGGGTGGTGAAATAAATTGTTACCGACCCATCATGGACTTAAAGAGGATTTCTTTGTATTGGTCTTACTGCCATTCCTTTTCTACATTAGCTTTTGGCCCCTAAGCAGACAGGACTAACAAACTAAATATTTAGTAAGAAGGAACCTGTCACACTGGTAAGAATAGCTGGTTTCCTCCAGCTATTAAATGCCAGTCTACACAGAGGATGAGTTACCAAAGCACTACTACAGCACAACTTGCCCAAAATAGCTCACGACCTGGAGAGTTTATTGCTGTATTTCTTTGAGGTTGCAAGGCAAATGTAGGTGGAGTACATGTGTGATAACAGAACAACACGTCAACACTTTACACTGCCAGGTTGTATCAAAGTCTGAACACTCAAAAATTCAGTTAAATTCTCCTCTAGAAGACAGCACCAAAGTGCTCCCATACTGTTTAAGGCACAGAATCAGTAAAAAGTGTACCATTGAGAACTGTATTCCCACAGCTCTCATCTGGACACTACCTGTCCCTACAGACCCCCTGATTTCTTCCTCTGGGCATCTGCAGAACCCTATGAGGGCTCCAAAGCCTCTCACCTCCAAACCTTCCTGGGAATCAGAAAGGGCATCCCAGGATACCACTTCTGTGAGCGTCAGCACTGCTCTCTTATGAAGATGAATGTCGTATATCCTAAAGGCTAAAGGCTGTAGCACTTTGTTTCTAAATTCTAGGTTTCTATTAGGATCTAAGTTTCTCTGCACTACATTTTCTCCTGTCAGACTCTCAGTTAATATATGTAAGACAGCTCTAAAAATCAGTGCTCACAGAAAAACACATGGGGATGAGTCAATGTTGGCTGAAGCCCTTGCTAAGGACGCACCAGTTCTACTCCAAGGAACAGATCCATATTTTACAAGAGCAGTAGGTTTGACGCAATGCAGTTACAATAGTGTTTGTTACCTCAGTCTGACCCATGCCTAAGGAGAAACAAGACCCCAGTGTGGGTGGAAAAGGAGGTGACTGCTCATACAGGTTAGCACTGTCAGTACAGAGCAGCTCTGAGAAGCGGATGAGGTAGCTTACTACACACTGTAGCGCTGGACAGAGTAATGATGGAAAGCCAAACCATCCCTCTGCTGAGCTGCAGGGCAGTCCCCCTACGGCCCAAGACCTTGTACAGGGTCTTTGATGAGGCTTTTGATCTCTCTGGTCACCCTAACTCAACCTGACACCACCCCAGGATTTGCCAAACTGAAATTTCTGTCCTTACTGTTCATCTAATGGCACTTAAAGTCTTTTTACTTTATGAAAATACACATAAAAAGGGAAACGACTGGAAAAGTTTCCTTAAGAATATGTGCCATTTTATTGGTTTAGACACTTTATAGAATAAGAGTCCTTAAGCAATAAAAGGATCTGATTGGGGAAATAGAAATTTAACATCCACCATCAATTCCTCTCCTTTAACTATGCTAGTGAAGCATTCATATTTATAGCAGGAGATTATCATGTTCATGGGATAATAAATTACACCAGATCTAATTACTTCATCACCAGCAATAGTTTTTCATAGACACTGACAGGCCTTAAATTGGGATGCGTCCTTTAATTCTGCTCCTAACCTTCAGATGAATCTCTCAGGCAGAAGTGTAAAGGGAACACAGCAGTAGGCATGGCTGAAACATGAAGCAGTGTCAAGTATTTTTCTTTAAGCTGTAATTCCACGAAAACAACGTATTGCAAAAATCCTGATCCCACTTGAATCTGTGGCAAAATCCTCTTGAATTAAGTGGGGGTCAGGATTTTCCATCCTGCATTGCTCCACTGGTCTGAGTAGGTCCAAATCACCATGTGTAAGGTCAAGCACTTGTGTAGGTTTGACAGACAAATGTCCAAATGTTGTTGCTATTAACCGTAAAGGTAGGATGAGGGACAAATGCTCCACTTTACCTGTTTTGCTCCTCATGGGAGATTCCTGTTCACTTGTGTCACTCCCTGCATCCATTTGCAGTTTTTCAAGCTGCTGTTCCAAGATGACACATCGCCGCCGCTCTTCCTGAAGACTCTTCTCAGCTGCCAAGATTTTATTGCTGCTTTCCTCCACCCTGACAGGCAAAAAAAAAAAAAGGGTAGTTCAGTTCATTTATGTCATAACTATTAAGGATCAGTCAGTCTTGATACTGAATCCTGCTTCATGCTGCACAGCCCCTAGCAGAGGGAAAAAAAGAAATTTTCATGCATCCAAAGGCAGAAATCCCAATGAAATTGTTCCAGATGACATCCTCCAAATTTGCAAAACAGAATTAACTAATTGGAAATAATGGGTTTGTTAATGGAGGTTGCCTAAATCCCTTAACACTGGCTACTTGTGTGATTTTACGACTCAGATGAGCAGGCAAGCTACAGATTGCAGAGGAAAGATCTTTTATTACAATAATAAACTGCATTTTTTGAAAAACACTGGGAAAATTTGGAAGGAAAAAGGTTTATAAAAACAGTGTCAGTTAGCTGTTTTGCGTCAGTTATCTGCAAGTAAGAAAAGAAACTTGATGTTGCTTTTAATAAACCTGGCTGTTAGATACTATCCTGGAAAGAAGTGACTGGAAAAGAAACTGATGGTTCATTCCATAATGCAAAACAGAAGAGCAAATTGACTCTATTCACCCTTCACAGTATCTTAGAAAATTATCTACAAAAATTTGATGCGTGCCCACAGATGGAGTCAGTGATGCATCTCGTGTGGGGCAGTGCCTGACACCAAACAATTTAAAAGAGTTTAAAGCTAGAGAGGAACCTGAATTCACTCACTGTGTTGTATAGTGCAGAATAAAGAATTTCCTTCTTGACCCCACAGGTGATAGCTGATTACTCTCTGAATCAGGAGACCTGATTAGTCTTACTTCCCTCCAAGCTGGCATAACTAAAAAACTATTACAACTATAATAAAATTATATCACTGTCTTAAAAATCTAGCTACAGGCAAGACTCTGACCTTCCATGGCAGTGAATTCCCAGGCTGGTGACATGCTATGAGAAATTATATTTCTCTCTGTGGTTCTGAATTCACTCAACTTTCATTTGACCAGGTGTTCCGCTAGCATCCACATTAGACAAACAGTGGAGGAAAAATGACAAGACTAGTAATTTTTTTAATGAAATCTTTTGCTATATATTAATAACTTAAATTAAAATGTTCCTCTAGCTCTTGCTCTTTCCCCAGCAAGCCCCAATCCTACAAACCGTTTATCACAGAGTATCTTCTGAGAGTATATTCTGCTCCACAGTAAGTGATTGTGGAACACAATCCTAAATCCTGGCAGCTGCTGTACAAAAATCCCACTCTTGTAACCATTCCCAGCACTCTTCTTTTGACTTAAGCATTATATATTACTTGAGCTTTGATGACCCACGCTCCAACAGCAAAGTGGAAGAATGCCTGATTTTTTTTTACATATACGCATGTTGAAATATGACTGGATGCTATATTATCCTGAGGTTTTCCGAGAGTTATTGCACACAATCTCACAAAATTTACTTTACCTGCAGGAGCTCTTGATATATGTGTAATAACTGTAGAGCTGCTGAATCATCAGTCTATGGTACATTTTACAAGCAACTGTGCATTTCATTGGCTCCGTGTTCTTCATTATCCCATATTCGTGATGGCCTCATTTTAGCTATCACTCACACCTCCATCCTTATCTAATTGCATAGCTCTATTAAAATCACTGGGCTTACAAAGAAAAGTAAGATTCTCCCAGTGTGTATTTCCAGGATTTAGCTCTTAAAAGCACCTTTATCACAGTTATAAAAAAGATGCATTTTTCTGACTGCAATTAATTGTACAGGATAAAAGCTGGAGAAGTGAGAAATTATAACTATTGTAAAATAAAGAAAGTAAGCAAATAGTGCCTATTGTATTCAAAAACACACAGATAAAAGTGTACCTTCCTACAAGCTGGAACACAGATTTGGGAATCAAACAATACACATTCTCTAACTGGGAAAAAAACCCCACAAACAAAACCAAATAAAAAGCAGTAACTGAAAGGTGTCCAAAGAGAAAGGACTTCACTTTTCCTGCCCCCTTAAAACATAGTTAGTTTTTAAAATCATCTTAATTTGAATTTAATAATAGAAAAGGAAAAAAAAAAACCATAATCACAGCTATGCTTCAGTTAAAGCAGAGTAAATTCATTTAGAAGAGGATACAGTGCAACTTGAACGTGAAAAGCTTTTGGAACAGAAGTCAGATTACAACTGTAATTACAGTATTTACTACTGATGAGTAATATTGCTGCCTAAATAACACCACACATATGTAAATACATGAATTCTAATTTCATCTAGGTGCAGCAAGCTTGAAGATGACTCTGTTTTTCTGCCTCTTTGTTCTAAAAGAATAATAATAATAAAAAGTGAATCATCAACTAGGCAGGGAAATTGAGTAGAACAAATTTAAAAGCCCCTATTCAAGGAATGGATCACACTGGTAGTGCATGGTGTACTGTACTGCATGCTATAGGTTCTCACACATCTCAAGCACTCCTTAATCACAGCATCCCACAAAGGATATTGGCAGAAATCAGCCGCTACCTTTTCTGCAGCACAGTGACCAGTTCCAGGAGCCTGTCTCTTTCCACTTCAGCAGCCTGGCACAGAGCCTTGTGCTCTGTGATCTGTGTCTGCAGCACTTTCAAATCCAGGCTGTTAGTGCCAGCAAGCCTAAAAGCAGCAGAAGCATAGAGAGTCTGTTTCCCATTTCAAAAATGAAAGAAATGAAACAAAGACAGGATTTGAAAAACATATCAAAATACACTTGTCTGAAAACTAAGCCAGAATGCAGAGCCAGGCTCACTACCTCCCCCCAGCATCAATCTCTGTACTGCAATAAATGGAACAGAAATACTTGAAAATAAAGCTACTGTGAGTTTCACTAGAAAGGTCTTTTCCTTCACAAGGGTGCTTTCCCTTCCCATTTACCTCTGGAAACATACTTCCACCTCCTATCAATTCACTATCACTGACTCTCCTCTCATTGCTACTGCCAAAGTAAAAGAAGTCCATATGTGGATTTTCTAAAGTGCTAGCTAAGCTGTTAAATGGCGTGCTATTGATTTTCTCCTGCTGAAAGGCTTCAGGCAGCATTAGTACAATGGCCGTTCTTATGCCTGATATGTGATGAAAGGAAGAGACAGTTCTCCCATGTATCCTATTTTTATGTACTTCATTACTTCTCTGACCTCTCCATATTCCTGAGTATTCAGGAATATCTCATTGAGAGCAAAAAGCAGGAGAAACCTTGGTGGCTGGAGGTGAAAAGGGAAACATGGGATTTATGGAGCATAAAGCTAGCAGTCAATTAAAAAAATTAAGATAGCAAGAAGATGCTAGAGCCTGTGTCAGAGGTCTTTGGCAGGATCCAGTAGAAAGGATGGTGAAAGAAGCTGTTTGTTACAGAAACAAGGCATACAAGGATAAGGCCAGCAGCTTGTGGAGTGTGGCAGCAAACATCCCCTTTTTTATTATGAAG